>WBNO01027424.1:6767-46718 GCA_013400575.1 Peucedramus taeniatus | reverse complement strand
TAGGCAAAGCCCTCCCTCCGCAGCGCACACACACACACGCACCCCCTCACACACACACACACAAACGGGCACGGAGCCGCCACGGCGCCGGGAAGACAGCGGGAATGATGCGAGCTCCCAGCGCCTGGGCAACGCTAATTCCCCCCGCTATCCCGGGAGATGAGCCTGCAAAGAGCTCTCGTCCCCCCGCCCCTCAATACCCCCCGCTCCACGGCCATTCGCGTGCAAGGCATGGAGC
This sequence comes from Peucedramus taeniatus, assembly GCA_013400575.1. Classification (NCBI taxonomy): domain Eukaryota; kingdom Metazoa; phylum Chordata; class Aves; order Passeriformes; family Fringillidae; genus Peucedramus; species Peucedramus taeniatus. The sequence goes on along the minus strand of WBNO01027424.1, from coordinate 46,480 downwards.
CCCGATTGGCAGCAGGACACCTGCCCGCCAGCCCCGCGTCTCCCACGGAGCGGGGGTGGCACCCCCTTACTTACCGTTTCTGGCGGCTTTCCTGACTTTTTTTTTGGAGGGTCGGGCTGGGGGATGGGGAGGGGGGGCTCCACTGGCTCCCCAACACAAATCCTTCCGGTTCCTAAAGGGAGCTCATCGCATCTCCCGGTGATTCACCGACGGTGTGTGCGGGTACGGGGGGGTTCGCCTTTGCATGTCAGTCCAAGTTGCCTCGCTCGCTACAAAACCTGTGCTCCCTTTTGCAGCTGTCAGGGAGAGCGGGGAGGTGCATCTGGAAAAGGGGGTGGGGGTGGAGGTAAAATGTTGATAAATCCACCAGCCTTGATCTTCAGCTCCGTGCGGTGGAGTTTGGGGAGGGAAGGGAGATTTGGCGAAGAGGGAGGAGGGCGAGGAGGACGGAGATGAATGGGGGTCGAGGGAGGGGGAAAGAGAAAATGGATTGTACCCCAGATTGCCACTGAATCTGCTGGGCTTCCCCCGCTCCCGCGCTCACACCATCGGGGCTCGGTGCAGGTTTCCCAGCATTACGGTGCACGGCAAAGCGCTGAGCCTGATTTCTGGGAGCCAGCGAGGTTTGCACAACTGCAGCAAGAAGCCAAATCAAAAAGCCAATCTGCGAGCCTCCAAACTCCACGTCACCTATCAGCTGGGAGCGAGCGCTGCAACAGAATTACAAGCCATGCATATTTATTCCTCTGAATCCGGGGGGGATTTTCGGATCGTTTAAAGCGAGGCACGGCGAAACCAAGGCAAACCCTTTCCAAAATAAATAAAGGCAGAGCACGTCTTGCATGTAACACGCGCACAGACACCTCTACGAGGTCTCCATCGGTAAATATAGATAGAAATATACACTCACTAAGCGGGGATCACTCCTGTACCATCCAAGTATATTTGTGTATTTCAAGCAAGGTGGGGGAAGAACATGGTAGTTGAGCCTCAGAGAAGAAGATATTGATTGCATATCTGAAATTTAAAGCATCTGCCAAACACTTCTGAGAGATTAAATATAGGCAATATAATTACACAGCCAGAGTTGGTCCTGGTATCCATTTGAAGCTGCATGCTTTAGTTTGTGCTTGAGGAAACCACACAGTTATTTTTTTAACCGAAGTCAAATAACAAGTTGTGAGACAGCAAGTCATTTTAAGGTAAAAAAATACACATTGCCTCCAAAGTTGCTATTTGGCTTTGGCAGAAGACTGCTGGGGGCTGGTTTCCAGGACCATGGAACAAAGCAGTACAGTTATGTCTCACACAAGACACATCACGATATTTGCACACATGTTTGTCCCCCCTCAGGATCCCCTCTGGTTTTGCCCCAGCAGCTATGGTCAGACACATGCCTCCAGGAGATTTACCTTCTGGCATGGCTTCTCACTTCTTTAAAGACCAGGTATTACAAGGCAACAATCCCTGACACCAGGCTATCCTTCCAAAGAATGGTCTGTTTCATCCTCCAGAGAGAAGCTGTCCCCGGTCTGTTTGTCCCCAGTGACTCCCTGTACCCCCTGAGGTGATGAAGGCCCAGAAGCTTTCTGGTGAGACCTGAGCACATGTGCAAGTGCAAGCCATCCCTGTCAAAAGCAGCTGAATAAACTGCCATGAGAAACCTGAGCCTGAGTCCTACGCTGGGCAAGGACTTTTACCTCAGCCAGGCACAGGCAGCAGACATACAAAGACAGACGAGGAAAGGGCAGAACAGTTACTGAGAGGGCGACCTGTCAGAGAGTTGCACAGGCTTCATGCTGCCAGAAGTGGATAAGAAAAGCTGCAAATGGGCTGTGGTCCCCTGCAGCACAGCACAGACCACTAAGTGAAAGTCAGCTGGTACATTCTAGTTATAGCTCCATAATAAGAGCAGCTCCTGGCCCCACACCTCAGCACAGAAAAGACCCAGAGACCTGGAAGAGCAATTATCCATTCTGATCTGGCTGCTCACTGTTACTAGTTCGAACAGGGCATGGAAGTCCAGGACGGATGCACAGCAGGAGGCCACGAGGGGACAGATTTGCTGCAAATAAGTACAAGATGGCGGTACAAAAGATGGCAGCAGAACACCTTTTCGGTCCCAGACTCAGCCTTTTATCTCCCAAAATGCCACCTGCCACTCTTGGTGTCCTCAAGTAACCCAGCAAGGCAGCTTACCAGGTAGGAACGTGGTAAGGGATGCCCATAAGACATGGCAAGATCCAACATATGCAGAAGTGCCTGACCTCGGGGTGCTGGCCAGCTCTGCACCAGGCTGCAACCCTGAATGATGCTCCTGGGTGATGTCAGGGAGAGGAAGGGCTTCCCAGTGCCTGGGGGAACACAGGCACGTGTGCGTGTGTGGCCCGTGGCATTTAAGTGCCCAACAGTCTCACCCGAGCTGCAGAAGAACCCTTACTGACATCAACACATAAAATCAACAGCACAGCATCAGTGGCTGTAACCCAAGACTGTGTGGATGCAGGGACTCTGGAACTGGCCAGTGTCACCTGATCTCCAGGTGGTCACCTCCAAGCTTCATACGCCTACCAGGGAGGACAGCCCCAAGGGTGGCAGCTCTCCAGTCACTCCCAACACCAAGCAAAGGAAACCGCCCCAGCTGGCACAGGGAAACTCTCCCAACCCATCTCATGCTCATCAACACATGCCCAGCTCATCATCAGGCAGTTCCAAACAACTGCTTGTGTTTAAGGCTCAGCAAGAGAGGGTCTGGAGCTGAGGAACTGCAGTACAAAATGCTTGTCAGCAGGAGCAAGCCCTGGGGGCAATGCACAAATTTACAGTTGACAATAACTTAAGACAGACAGAGCTCTTTATGGTACACAGATGTTCCATTTCCCCTCATACCAGTACATAAAATCATGCCTAATACATTTAAGAAACGCTCTGAGGCATTTCCCTCTTCCCTTCCATACAGACCTGATCTTATGTTGCTCAGCTCAGGCAAAAATTTTTCATCACAAGAGGGAGTATATGAAATTTTTTATTTCCTTAGTCTTAGAGGTGTGCTTGCAAAGTACTAACCTAAGATGAAAGCAACCAAACTGTTCATATTTAAAATATAGTTTAAAATTAAAAAAAAAAAAAACCACAACAAAACTTCACCAAAAAAAACCAAAAAAAAAAAAACAAAAAAAAAAACCACAAAAATAAAAACCACCTCTTGTTTATATTAGCTTTAACAATTAAAATACAGGGTGTTCAAATTCCTGGGCTGTTTAGCACAATCTCACTAAACAAGCACAGATATTAGTTTTTAATGACTACCAAGATTGCTTGATGTTTCAAGTGTTACCTAAAGACCAGAGCTAATGGTTTTAAACTGACAGAGGGCTGATTTAGATTAGACATAAGAAAGAAGTTTTTTTTACAAAAAGGGCAGTGAAATACTGGCCCAGGTTGCCCAGAGAGATGGTAGGTATCTCATCCCTGAAAACATTAAAGGTCAGGTTGGATGGAGCTCTGAGCAACCTGATAAGATGTCCTTGCTCATTGCAGAGGGCTGGAACTAGATGACCTTTAAAAGATCCCTTCCAACTTAAACTATTGTATGATTCTAACCCAAAACCACTGGAATTCTACCAAACAGTGGAATATTAAAAGAACACAGAATGGGTAGGGTTAGAATGGACCACTGGAGGTCACCTGGTCCAACCTTCCTGCTCACACAGGTCCCCTAGAGCACATTACTCAGGATTGAGGACAGACAGCTTTTGGATATCTCCACAAACTCTCTGGGCAACTGTTCCAGTGATCAGTCACCTGCACAGTAAAGTTCTTCATAAAAGCATGGGGAGATTTCCCATGAACAATCAGGACCTTAAATACTTCTCTCAGACCTGTCTCCAAGCTCTTGAGATTTGAAGCAGAACAAGAAATGGAGGCTTTGCTCTTCCTTTCCTTGTCTACCTAAAACCAGAGAAGACTTTTTTTAACATAATCCATAGTTTCAACATCCCATGACTTCACCCTTCTGCTGGCAACCATGCTGATAATAAAGATGCTGACAGCAAAATATAGTCAACAGCAGTGCTATTGTTAAAGACAATGTGCATAATAGGCATTGACTTGCTCTGCCAGGCCAACAGCATCTATTGACATAAAAACCTGCCAGTGTCCTACAAGTTCCAGAGGAAACTCTGGGTGTGTGTTAGCTGAGTCTGAAAAGACCTGCTCTTTTCCCTTCATTCACCAGCTATGCACTTCACACGTACAGATAGGAATTTCACACAGTTAACATCCAAAATTTGGTGGGTAGGGTCATATTATTGTTTTATTATGCAGACATGACAAGCTGTAGGTTTGGCTCCTCCTTGAAAAATTTATAGCTGAGCAAGGCTTTAGGAATTGCTCCTACTATTGCTGTCCTGCAATCTTTTGGCCCTTGGCCTAATGATCCAAGAATTTGATTTAGACTAGGTATAAGAAAGAAACAAACACTATATCAGCCCTTTTCCCTTGAATACAAGCAGAGTAACTGCTGCAGACCTGAAGTTTGTATGAAAGGGCTTGGCACAGCCCCCTCCTCTCATTCAGGATCTGATCTTGGGTGAACCTGTGTTATGTTCTGGGCTATTATTCCATAGCTTTGCTTCTCCTCCCTCAACAGCTTTCATCAGGTGCCTGCTCACATTTGTGTCAGAAGGGATGAGATAATGTGACATTTTATTAGTATGATGCATTTGCGAGCCTTGAAATGAAGTTCTAAATCTGAGAAAAATTACTTTCTAGGCAAAAGAGGAAAGGAGCCACAATGTAGAAGGCAGCTTCAAGCCTATCCATGATTACAGAGCAAATGAACCCAGTTCAAATGTAAAATTCTTTAATTTTTCCTCCCATGAAAGCCTGTTTTGCAAACATGGTTAGAGCCCTGAAAGCCAAGCTGGGCTTTACACACACAACAGTGTGCAAATTCTTATCAAACAGTTCATAGGACACCTGGAACAGTCCATGCACTCGTCATGGTGTTTCCCCATATCCAGGGGCCGAATCCTCCACAGGTCCTAGCAGACAGGGGGCTTGCCACAGATGGGTAAGGATTCTTTATGTATACTTTGTACACTGCTCAGAAAGGAGCAAATTATGGATTTAAACTTACTGACCCATAGATGTGTCTGTGACAGCTGTAGGTTGCAATAAGGTCCTCTAGTCCCATTGCAGAGCTTCCCAAGAGGGTAAGTCTGGGGTCAGAAGCCACCTTCCTCAGGTCTGGCTTATAATGAAGGGCAGTTCTCTGTGTGGTCATCTTCACAAATGACTGCACAGTAATGCACAGACAAGCCTACATACAGGTGACTGATACCACAAACATGTCCTGGCCTGGGCTTGCCAAGGGCTTTCTGTGCAAGGGAACACGGACCTAAAGAAACTTTAGGCAGCATTGAGACACCATGCAGAAACCCTCAAAAAGTAAAAAACCTAACTAAGGATAGTAACCAGTCACTGGAAGTTCAGGACAAGTCAAACCCTTGAAAACTTCTGATGAGAAGTGACCCTTCCAAAGACTCTACCTGACAATAGAAAATGAGGGTGCACCTCACAACCAGATTTTGATCATGGTGGAATCCAGGACACATGTTAATTCCAAAGTTTTTCATTTTACCACTGGCTTCAAAAACTGTGTTGATCCGTGGTCCATAGATTTACCACTGCAGGTTGCAGAGAAGTGGACATCTGCAGTGGAGCATACCCTCTGCTCAGGACAAACACCCTGAGGCTTGGCCTGGCAAGCCAGTGTGTCCTGGGGCAGGAAGCAAGACTCATTCAAAGGGGGTTTTTTCAGCATTTTAACTGCCATCCATGGGTGGTGGTCAGGGGGACCTTGTCAGGTTGAGGAGCTCTGAGATTTTCTTTACTTTTGGTGTCTTAGAGCAATGGCTTAATAGCAACTCTATTACAAATTAGGTTTTTTGAGGGCTTTTTTCCAGGAAGCACCAATGGGACTCTGGGGCTTACAGCATCAGGCTATGTGCCAGGGCAAGGGGCACATTCAAAAAGGCCATTTCAACTGCAGTGACTACTAATGAGCAACCAACACCAACTGCACCACCAGCACCAACTCCAGCAAAACTGCTGGAGATACAACCATTTTCTCAGTTGCAGAAAAGAACATGAGGCTCAGATTACAGCAGTGGATTGGATCTGCTCCTACCCCACTCTCAGTGAGGACCAAGGAACCTGGCCTCAGAGGAAGAGGTGTGGTATGAAAGAAGACACCAAGAAATAGTAACATGGCAGGAGGCCTGTAAGCACATCAGCACATTCTGATGGATTCTCACACGTGTCTTGCAAAGCGTAGAAGAGGATTTAGCTCACAAAGTTGTCAATTCATTTAACAGCTTCCCAAAATAATTTTGAATTCAAAAAAATCAATGGGAAAAGTTCATATTTCATTGATTTTGAAACCCAACTAAGACAAAAATCAATTGCACCACCACCACCACTCTGGTTTCCCTGTTAAACACTGGCACCAAGGTGATTTTTCCTGCTTCCTGCACCGCATGCTGGCTAATAGCATGAAAAAAAAAAAAATCTGTGTTTCTTAAACTAATCCAGTGCTTCATGGAGAGGACAATTCACAGTGATTCTAGGACAGTAGCTGGTGCTCCAGCCATGCACTGCACACAGGCTGGTTTTCTTACACTTCTTTCAAACCCTTCCTTCTGCATCCTGTGCCGTCACATTCTGGGTAAATTACTCCCTGGCCAGCATGTTTGCTAACAGGTTAAAACGATGCTAATGTAATGTAATGTAATGTAATGAAATGCATTTGGAGTTATGCTATATTGTGGATAGCACATCAGTAGCAGGAGCATGCAATTCCTGTATTGGCATTCAGTTCCTAAGGGTCTTCCACAGCAATTCAGACTCTCCTACAGCCGTCCTGTAGCTGCCCACCTTCACATGCAGTGGGGTTGTGGGTGCTCAGCTCATGGGCAGCAAGTGCTGGTGTGGCTGAGGGTGCCCCTCCCTTAACCTCACAACAGCTTCTGGCAGGCTGGCAAACAAGACTTCACCCTATGTCTTGTCTCCACTTTGAGTATGCAAAATGCCAAAGCTGAAGGTCCTCAGCTTTGGGGGATGTTACCAGATAGCACAGCTAGAAACCTTGATAGCAATGTCCAGTGGGGATAACAATAAATGCTGGGTAAAGATTGAATACAATTTTACAATTCCCCTAAGGTCAGTGTAATAATTTTCTTAGCAAAACAGCTGAGACCTACTAAAAAAAAGTCTCCTATGGAATAATGTCTCTTCCTTTACAAATCTGGGACAAAGTGAAGAATGCCAGATTGTCTCTTCCCCCTGAACAGTTAGAAGAAAGCCATGCTTCCCTCCAGGAGAATCTGACTCAGGTTTATAAAAACTGAAGGGGGGGGTGTGAAATAGAACTATAAAGTTAATTAAGATCAGCTGTTAATGAAAGTTAGCAGTTTAATTAAAGGAGTAAGCAGCTTGTGCATGGAGAGACCCATCCATCTCTAGGATACACATGGCTTCTATCCAGATCTGGCAGGATCCAGGAAACACATATGGGATGAGTGCATCTGGTGCAAAGTCTGACCCCAGACTGCTCTGATGATGTTGGTAAGACAGAGACAGTTTCCCTGGGAAGAGGCCTGTCATCATGATACCACACAAGGCCTGCTACCTCCCTCAGCACTGAAGACTTGTCTTTAAATATCTAGTTGTGTTGCAAAATCATCCTTCTGATGTGTCATGTTTTGGGATTAAGTGGATGATAAAATACTGGTTATCCCTTTAAATATTAATTTATTCAGGTTCTCCTAAAAGTTGAATTTCCAATAATATTATCTCTTGTTTTAAAAAAGTGCACAGCCAGAAAAGGACTTTGGCCCATGCAACATATACTTATCATAGAATGGGTCAGATTGGAAGGGACCACACTGGGTCATCTGGTCTAACCTCCCTGCTCAAGCAGGGTCATTCTAGAGCACCTGTATACCTATACATGCTTAAATCCTGCTGAACACAGTCCACATGCCCTAGACATGCCACCACAACCTGAAGCAGTCCCACAGGATTGCTCCAAAAACAGGATCCCGCCCTCAGAGCAGTCAAAAGAATTCAGATAGAAAGAAGTTAATTTGTGGAGAAAGACACACCTGCGTGCAAAAAATAGGGTGGTCTTTCATAGCCTGGGGCTTCTTTCTAAAGGGGCTTCTTCTACATACAGTGTGTATTTTGTCCTGTACTTTGTACAGAGTTCTACATTCAGCTTCTGCCCTCTCCTGTGTCCCATTCTGTGCACTGTCTCCCACCTACACGTATTTCTTGCCCTTTCTCCTCTCACTACACACCCTCTTTAAGCCCCTCTTCATGTTACTCCTGTGGGGACATGGGTTTGCTGTTGCTCTTTGTCAACACTTCACATAAACTCCAAACTTGGAGTAACTCTCCGTGATAACTGATTTGTATCCCAGAACGTGCAGAACAAGTTTTGCTCTGGAGCTAACAGGGGGAATAACTGGGATGGCTGAAGCACTTCAGCCTGGAGAGTCTTGGGCTGCCTATCTCTGGCTCCCTCCTGGCAGAGGGAGGCAATGGCCATTTTGCACAAGCTCTGGTCTGTATGGCTTGATGTTAATTTTTGCACTGCTGACCATCTTGCAGCTACAGACTTTGCTACAGTAGCTTCCAGAAATCCTAGTCACACAAGTTGCTCACAGCATTGTTTACCAAATACACTAACCTCACCCCAAAGGCCAGGAGCAGAAACAATGTAGAGAAACCCACCTCATCTCCACATGCCACTAAGAGATTTGTCTGGGCTCACCACTGTACCAGCCACCTGAGCCACATGACAGGAGTGACCCAGCATCACTCAGCAAAGCTGACAGCAGACAAGACCCAGCTGGCAGCACTGACTGTCTTCCCACAGACCGGGAATTCCAAGTCTCTCCTTCCACCTGCCAAATTTCTCACAACTGGGAAATTAGGATTTTGGAAACTGCTACCTGACTACCAAGTTTCCCTGCTATAGGTTAGCAAGTCCCAGAGCCATGGGAGGGACAGACCTCCTGGTCCCAGCCCTGCCCTGCGTTACTCCAGGAGCTTCAGCAGCACCAGGCAGCTCCTCAAGTGCAAGGGGGGCATTACTGTTCTCCCAAAGGCACTACAAGGGCTAATTGCTTGCCTCTTGTTGTGATGCTGTCCAAAAGATGAAGGTGTGGTTCAGTACACTCATTATGCAGCATTATCCAGAAGCAGTATTTACTGGGCAAGGGAAATGGCATCCCAGCAGTGGCAGCATTACCAAGCAGCCTCCTCCCCCAGCATCATGTGGTTTTGCTCACACTGCAAGAGCAGTAAACCCTGCAGTATTTAGATTCCCTTTCAGTCGGTTCTGCTATGAACCACTGCACTCCCCTTTCAGCTGCTGACCCTACTGCAATCATCTCACTGGTTTCAGCTGCATCTAGAAATGGACTGAGCCCTCACTTACTCTATATGGTTATATGGTATTCTATTTAACATCTTTCTAGGGCTCCCCTCAATTACTTTCTTGAGAAGGACAGTGTAGGGATGGCGCCGTGTCCTACAGGGCACAGACAGCACCATGACTACTGCTGGGGAACTAGGGAAAGAAAAGCCACCAGCTGCCACAGCCATCCCCAGGGTAAAGACCAATGCCCCCCCTCTTCTCCACTGGCTGGGAGAGCTTCTTCCCCTTGGCATCTCCCCTCTGCCCAACACTATCCCATGGATCACCATGCCTCTAGGCATCCAGGCTGCCACCTACTACCCTCAGAAGCCTGGCAGCAGCTCCCTGGCTCAGGTCAGTGACAGACCCACTGTGCTCCCAAGGGAGGTGAAAGGCATAGCCTCCATTTCACATGCTGTAAGGATTTTCATTCCATCCCTGTAACAGCAAGCAGTGACAAAAACATGCAACAGAGCCATGAGATGAGGCTTATTTCATCATGCCTTCAGAAAGGCAAAAACCAGAAAACACCTTTTCTCTAGCCCCTGCATAGACAACTTCCTCCTTATTTCTTTATTGCTAGTTTTACAGTTTTTTATTGCCTTGATGAGACAGAGCTGTTGCCAAGTGGTATGGACAGGCTGCAAGAGCAGCTCCCTTGTTGGACTTGTTTGGTAGGTATATTGTGATTTTGTCAGTTTCCATGAACAATGAATGTGTGTTCAGAAACAGGGAAAAAATAGAAGAGATTATTAGAAGTAGCAAAGCCTCAATGAGTCCCATCACTTCCCCAGCTGCTGCTGTGTCTAATCATTTTCATAGTATATCAGGAAGTGTGAAATCACCGATTAATTTTATGACAGAGGTTTTCATCACAGAAGGTGGGGATGTGAAGCCACCTTCTGAATGCAATTGCAGCTGCGGGTTCATTCTCAGCTACCGAGTCTTCCCCCTTACCCCAGGTACCACTGGAGAAGGATGAGACACAGCTGTCCAAACCAGGTCACCATTTTTTTAAATGAAAACAGGTAGACGAGTGCCAGTCCTTGCTATAGAAATGTCTCAGGGTGCTTGAGATACCGAGCAGGGGAAGTTTCCTTCACAGATTCCTCAACAGCACAGAGTAAATAAGACACATCCATGTTTCCTCTGGCTCTTGCACCTCTCAGCAGCAGTGCTGGCACAGCTCTGAGCCTGGGTGCTCCAGCTGTGAAGCATTAAGCACCCAGACTCAGCCTCCAGGTATTGTCTGAATTGTCTGAGCATTCACTGCTCTTGGCTAGGTCAAGGGTCCTCACATCTTGTAAGACCAATTCAGGAAACGCAAACTCATGAACTTTGGACAGCTGGAGGACCTGCAGATAATCCATCCTCACCCACATCCACAGCTGCCAGTGTGAGACCTCTCTGTCACCCTCTGCATTTACAGGGATAAGTGCAACAAGGTTCAAACCAGCTTGGTGCTACTGCAGTGCATGGAGGGTGGTGCAGGGAGCTTCCAGGCCCTGGAGTAGAGTACATGAAATCAAGCCAAATCCCGTTCCTATGGAAATCAGCTGGAACTTTTTCACTGTGAGAAGTATAGTCCACAACACTCTATGAGAGCTGCTGAAGTGCCAGGAGAAACAGTGCAGAACGGTGAAGGGCAGGAAGGAAACCATGCTGCATCCAACACCTTCCAAGGGGAACTCGCAGAAGCAGAATGGAATTTGTACTCTGATCAGAATGCCACAGCCCCCAGTTCCCTCATGGGGCACAACAGACCTTTAATAACAACTGCTTAGTTGAATGTCTGCTACTAAAAGGCAAGATCACAGACAAAGAGGTCATTGGTTTGTTCCTGACCTTCAATTGGACTGGAAGTTATTGCAGTCCCATGAGCACTGCCTGACCCTCTCAGCAAGAAGAGGGCAACATGCATGGAGACTTCCTGACACAGCCTACATCCCCCTTTGTATGCTGCAAGTCCTTCTCCTCCACACACCAGCCTGGCGCAAGGTCACCGTCCTCCCTGAAATTTCCCTCTGACAGTTGTTTAATAAACCTGAAGGGGAAGGGGCACAAACCTGGGGCAGCACCAATGAACCTACTTCCCTGGCATGCAGTGGTGTTAGCCAGCATGAGTCAAGTGACAGTCCCCCAGGGCACTTGCCTTGAGCCAGTCCAGAAGTGAAGGGTGGCTTGGGCCAGGTCAGCACACACGGGTGCAGGTACTGCTTGGTTTTCACCAGTGCCCAAACCAGACTGATCAGAGCACTGGGACAGAGAGAAACCCTTGAGCCAGGATGCAAAACTAAATCAAAGTTTTATGGGCAAGGATGAAAGGGGAAGTACTTCAAAGTCTGCAACACATTAATTTTCCTTTCTGCTGTGGTTTTTCCTTCCCCCTTGTTTTAATATGATGGATCACTTGATAATGATAGGAGGTCGCTCTGACTGACATGTTCACCCAGGATAAAGAGGAGCAGGAAATTGGATCTGAGGCTCTGTGCTGTATTTCTGTGAGTTCTGGAGACCCTTGGTCGGGTTGCTAATGCCATCACATTCCCCACAGCTGCAGACATGCAGTCCTATGTTCAATTTCCTGCAATCACTCCTTGTGTCTAGTGCACAGCCAAAGAACAGGAGTATAAAGTGTATCTGATTTTAAGACATACGCTCATCAGGCACAAGCTCTGGCTACAGTAGGAAATTGAACTCTTGATGAAAATGGTTTTCACCAGGGAGCCTCCTTGTCTCTCATGGCCTTCCCCATTCTGTATTGTCTGGGGCTTAAGGTCACAACTATTGCCTGTTTCACCAAGAGAACTGCTCTAGTATTTGCTTTTCTAGCCCCACTTTTTCTGTCTGCTGTGAGGAAAGCTCTTTCAGTGCACTGAGCCCCTTTCCCTCCCTCTTCCCTCCTGTCCCAGCTGCTCTGGGCCACTGTGGAAGTAATACACTGAGCACACCACCTTAGTAACCTTTCCTCTGCTGCCTCCTGCATCCTTCAGGAAAAGCTGGTTTATCTGCTGAAGGGAGCAGACCACAACAGAGGAGGGGGAGATTTTCTAATATGAGAAAAAAATCTCCTTTGGATTCAGATCTGGCCTTGGAGATATCAGAACACTGGGAATCTGTTCCTGATGTGGGCTTTGCTGGATCCTCAAAGTTAAATCCCCTCCCTTGCTTCCTTAGGCAGTTGTTGGGCAGTCAGGAGGACACTTTTCTACAAGGACCAACAGCCATGACATGGCACTGGGCACTAAGTTCTGGATCCTACCCTACTGATACTTTGAAGGAGATAAAGCCTGTGAATCCCAGACTGGGGAAGGGCATTGCTCCTGGTGCCTGTTTCTGATCCGGATTCAAACAGCTTCATATTCTAGAGGCTTCAAAGTGCAAACCTGGGTTCACAGACTTCATTCATCCCTTGCTATGGACAGCTTTTTGTACTTCTGGACTGCAACCTGAACAAAGACAGAGGTACTAAAATACTCAGGCAAGGTTTTTGCTCAAGTACAGCCAGCCAGTCCTAAGCAAAACAGCACAGATATTTCATTGAAACACTGCATTTTTATTTTATGTTTGTGGGCTGGACAAGCATCTGAACATCCATAAGTTTAAATTGCTTCCCAGCTTTGGGTGATCTGCCCTCCATCCCCCAGGAAAGCTACTTTAATTGCCACACCACCTGGAAAACTACCCAGAAACAATATTCTTTGCCATACTGCCCCACAAGGCTGGACTGTACAGACAAGATATTGATGCAGCAACCTGATGTAATCAAGAGCTATAAAAGGCAAAGCAGTAAATCATTTTGGATGCAACAGTCTGTCTGTGCACTTAGCCGTTTCTTATGTTTTCCAAAACATTCAATAAACAAAATTGCATTTAACCATTAACAGTCACACAGCAATATTCCTTGCAAAGCTTGTGCTCTCACAGTGGGTGGTGGTGGGGACAGAATATGGCTTGGAAGTAGGTCAAGAAATGTCCAGAATTAGGAATTACTTTACTTTTTTTTTTTTTCTTTCCAGCAGGTGAGTCATCTGAAACTTCTCACTGTTGAGCACAGCTTTTGGAAAAGGTGGCTCTCACCTCTCCTAGCATTAAAGAGTCAACCATATTCTTTACTGAGCTTTCCCACAGTGCTCTTATGACTGACCATCAAGCCCACTTAAAAGACCTAAAATGAGAGATTCAGCTCTGAGGGAAGCTTGTGCAAAACTAACTTTGCAGAAAGAAAAGGAATGAAGGGTTAGGTCTGTCTCCTACACCATAGAACCATCAACCCTAAAGGGCAAGAGCTGCCTAGGCAGAGGCAGAAATGCTGCTGCAGCTTTCCACCTTTTCTCCTAGCAGAAGCTGCCATTCCCCAGAGATGCAGGTTCAGGGAAGCTGAGGAAAAGCACACAAGAGCAGTAGCAAAAGAGCCTCTCTCGAGAGGACCAGGAAGCCAGAGTCCTCTCCACAGCAGAGAAGTGGGTCACAGTCCCCTTGCTTCTTGGGACTCGATATTTCAACAAAACCCATAGAAACACAAAGCCACCTGACAGATTTCAGATACTCTAAAGTGCATTTTTGTTCCACTCCACAAGATGAGTTTTGCTTTTTCTTTGTATCTCAAGACTCCAGTTTCCAAATAAAAAATCAGTCAAGCTATAAGGAGGGTAAATGAGATCAATAATTCCTATCAGCTTTTAAAGTGACTAAAATACAGCTCAGAACCTGGAAAGAACCATACATTAGGCAAAAATCAGAGGCATTTTCTCATTTTACCTTTGTCTATGTTCCGGAGAAGGAGGGGAAGACAAAGCCTCTTTCTTTACCTACCTGGCCTCAAAAATAAGACAAACTGTTGCCTCAGGAGAGAGAAAACCATAGCAGCATCTGAGGCTTTCCTTAAAAATTGTGGCCCACCTGACCATCTCCTCCCAGCAGGTTCATGGCAGACGAGCACTATTGAACCAGCCACATCTGCAGGTGGGTGCTTGGTGGCCAAGTGTCCCTCACAGCTGCAGAGCTAGTGTAAGTTACCCCAGCTGAAAATTGTCCCCATTGGCTGACATTTAACTGCCCTGTTTTTCCCAGGATTTGTCAAGAAGTCAGGCACTCAAGGTGACTCATCGCCAGCTAAGCCGGAGCCAGCAAGAGCTGTCACACTGTGCAGTGCTCTGGCTGCCCAGGGGGGCTGTCACTAAAGCAGTGACCGGATCCTCCCCTGCCTTAACAACTTGGGCATCGGCAGCGTGTGGCAGGGCATCACTCGGGTTGGATAAACTCCTCCTGTGCACTAAAAGCGTGGATGATGAGGAGCTTCTCCCCACGTATTGCAATGGGGCAATGCAGCAAAATTCAGTTTCGCCAGGGCACGTAGTGAGCATTCCATCTGGCTTGCAGGCAGCTACACCCGGATAAATAGGAAGAAAATCCCTAACCATAATCACCTGTCAAATATCTTGCCCCTTCCCCCGCTCCCTGCCAACCTGCTCTTGATTTCCAAAGGCTTTGCAGTCTGTTTAGCCTGAGGATAAAGCTGAGCAGGTGAGCTGGAGGCAGCAGTGCCCACAGAGCCTGGAGCAGGAGGTGGCACGGACACCCGAAGGAGCTGGGCAGCGAGAGGCCTTTCCCCCGCCTGCCCGGCCCGCGGCCGACCTGCGGCTCCACGGCCCCTTCTCCGGGAGCCAAGGGCCGGGCCCGGCCCGCGGGCAGCTCTCACTAGAGGGCAGAAGGATGCATTTAGAGATGGACGCTGCAGAGCAGCTGGGCCAAAAGGCATCCAGGCCTGCGGGAGCCCGGGAGCTACAAACGGGACCATGCACAGGCCGTGCATGGGACGGTGCCACCGCTGCAGCCCACACGGGCGGCTGGGGAGCAGCCGGCCCTCTGTAGCCCTGGCCGGGTGGGCAAAGGGAGGGCTTCGCATTTGGAATTATGCCGAGGGATCCAGGACAGCTCTGCCTGACATTAATATGCTTGGCACGGCATTAAAAAAGAGGAGCAAATGGAATAGGAGGCCAAAGTAGCAGCCTTGATGGAGGACATCAAAGGAGACATTTGCTATCAGATCAGAGACAAGGAGGCGCCTCTGGAAAAAAAAAAAAAAAAAACCAACCAAAAAAAAACAACAACTTGAATGGCTGCTGAACAGCTGTGGGATGGGCAGGAATTTGGAAAGAGCTGCGTCTCATTCAAAGACACACACAAACCTGCCTTTCCCTGGCTTATTTCACAGACGACATGCAGGAAGGAGATGTGGGATGAAGCAGTGTTCAAACAGTGCTGCTAAAAGCTGTAGAAGACTGAATTGAGTGCATAGGATGAACAATAACAATGAAGCAACACAAAGTTTGTCACTGGGATCTCTGTACAGAAAAAAAAAAAAAAAGTGGAAATTACTCAGTGTGGGCAGGTAATCCTCTATTTGAATAGTGGAAACTGCATTTTTAGGTTTACTGTGAAAACCAGATTAGTCCAATGGCACTGAACATAGCACTCATTTTGTGGGCCAGGATCCTTCCTTCCAGTTTAGGCTGTAGCAAGTGCCTGCTCCAAAGACATATTTTTAGATATATGGTTTGATTCTCCTTAGATACTAGACATACTATAGATGACACCATTTAATTATTGTTCAAGCTGGTTAGCACTTTAGTACAGAGCAAATAAACTGTAAACAGCTTGTTGCTGCAGAAACAAGGGTATGTACCAGCCACGATGCAGTCCAAGAGCCAAAGAAAAATCTTCATAAAACTACACAAACCACCCAGAATCATTCTTTTCACCATGGTAGTGAAAAGGTCTGAAAGAGCACAGCAAAGATTTCATTAGCCATAGCCATGCCAACATAGAGAAGGCAGCATCCAAATACCACCAGGGAATAAGTTTCTGCAAATAAGTTTCTCTCCAGGAAAGTCACCATCCCTGGAGTTGCCTAGGGGAAAGCTCCTAGGGGACATGGGATTTTAAACCTGGAAGCATCTGCATACACAAATGACATTTGACAGCAAGAACTGGATAGAGTGAGGTCCCAAATGCTGATTTATGGGAGCAACCAGCCTGTGGTACAATGCATTCTGGAACACAGCTAGCTTTCAGTAACTTAAGATGTTAAAATTAATATCTTATATTTTTAACTGATCTACACTATTTCAAGAAGAAATTTTTGAGCCTGAGGCAAGAATTACTCAATGTGTTTAGACAGTGTGGCTCACATAAAAAGGCATCCTGGAGGAGATACAACACTTTTCCAAGGTTTTGTGACAATACCAATATCAGAAGAGAGGACTTCTGACAACCCCTGCTATTTGTTTGCACAGCACATACACAGGAAGATAACTCTTTCAGCTCTGCTCAGGTGATTGCACATCTTTCTGCCCCTGCAATGTGGGCAGAGGAAGAGCTGCCCACAGGAACCATGCAATAGTCCTTGCCTACCACTGCATCCCACTAGCAGTAACACCTTGAGGAGCCCAAAGGAGAAGATGCTGGTGCAAGCGGCACCACAAAGCATCAGGTCCAAAGGGAGAAAAAAGCAGAGAGCAAGCAAATATAATTAAAGGGTTTTAAAACCCAAACCAACAAACAAACAAAAACAACAACAACAACAACCCCCCAAAAAAAACAAACTAAACAAAGAAAAAAACCCACCAAACCGAAAAAAAACAAACAAACAAACAACAAACAAACCCAAAGCAGACCTTTTCTGAGCTGTGGCAAATTGGTCCTGGAAAAGCAGTGCAAATGATAAGATTAATAGAAGATAAGGAAAAACTACCCCCCAAACTGCCTCTTGTATTTAAAAATCACATAAACACCAAATGGGTTTTAGCTCCTTAATCTGCATTCTCCATCTTTACAAATACAGGTCACACAGATAAAAGGAGAAAGGTGAGAGGGGTGACAATGAAGGACAGTGGGGGGCATCACCAAAGTACACTCCTTTCCTTAGGAGGCAATACAGCTTTCCTCTGACTGCTCTCATGCCATACCCAGAGCTTTCCAAAATCACAGAGGGACTAGGGAACCTCTCCCTCTGAAAAGCACTATTGGGAGACACCAGCATATAGGAGCTGATGGATACAGGGCATTGCCTGGGACTGTTACTGGTTCAGACCCATTCTTATGTGGGAGCTCCTTGCTTGCTGCTGTCTGGGTACCCAAGCAAAATGGTCTTCCTGGGCTCATTCTGCAGATGGGTGTCTCCAGGAGCAGGCTGTGGTTGCAGTACCCACTCAGCCCTCTTTGTTCTGAGCCTTCAAGGCTGGCTTAACCACAAGGGAGGCACAGCTTGCCCTGCCCCAGTGCTGTCCCCTGGGATGCTGACAGAACTGGGAAGAATCACTGGCAGGGGAGGTGCACAAGGGCTTTGGTCTGCAAAGCTGAGCTTGCTGAACACCACAGAGCCCTTGGCCAGGTGGCAGTTCTGGACACAACCTTGCCAGCAGCTTGGCTGAGGGCAACCATGGCTGCCAGTTCCCTCCCAACCCACCCACAGAGGGAAAGATGCCTCGAATGAAGACTTTGAGTTGGAGGACAGCCAGGATTTGGCCCTGTGAAACACTTAAATAAGCTTCTTCAGCTATATTTGGACCTCTGAAATACTCCCATGTTTTGAAGTGGCTTCCCAGAACAATGAAGTGTTCCTATGGGTCTCTATGCTCTGTCTCTTCTCCTGTCTCCCCAACACTCCGACCCCAGCAGCTGGAAACATTGCCCAGGCAGAAAAAGGCAAGAACACAAGTAACTTGCCTGTGGTTTTAGGGAAATGAAAGCAGGACAGCAAGCTCCAACCCTACAAATGGTTATCTTTGAGTGCATAATTCTTAATTATATACTTAAGCAAAGCCTAGAGTAATTTAGTAAGTTAAGCATGTAATTCCACTTTAACTGACGGGTGAGTCCCTACAGCAAACACAGGGCTGCTCCCTAACTCAGCCAAGACTCACTGGGGAGCCAGAGAGGCCTCGCTCGGGTGGCACTGCGGATGCTTTAGCAAGGTACCATACTGATGTGCACACAAGTACATGACAAAGCCATGCCCCAAATTTGTACCATGAGCTCAAGTCACCAAGAGAGCAACTGTGGGTGAAAATAACCCACTTTAATGGAAGAAGGGAGGCGGGGGGACAGGTGCGGGCTGAGGAAGGCTATCCAGTCTCATTCATACTCTGCAGTGGGCAGCCCTAAAGCCTCCCCACCTCTCCATCTGCTAGCATGGCTCCAGCAGCAGCTCTAGGGGCAGCACAGAGATTGGGGGATGATGCTGCTGCCCAGCCCAGCTCCCTCCACTGCTGCCTGCTTGCTGGACTTGTGTCCTGGCTGCTCTCAGGGAGTCTCCATACTCTAAGCATGAAGTTTCCATTGCTACCTTCAGTCAAGTCATGAAGCAGCGTATCAAATGAAAATATACAAGAAAGAGGAGAAAGCCAGCACTGTAGCTTAATTAATCTTATGGGTAGCTGTCATGCAGCAGAAGGAAGTGTAAATATGAGACCAAAGTCTTGGCACACTGCAGAAACAACACACTTCTGCTGCCAGTACAGTGGAGAAGGGATTTAATACAATACACAAGGGAAGAAGTGGAGGGAAGAAGGGAGAAGAGATGAGGACTGCCTGACACTTTTGGGCACCTAAAGGAAGCTCTGTGACAATAGGGCTTGTTTAAAGGATTACAGCACTAATTGCACATCCACATTGTTCAGTAAGGGAGGTCACCTGAGCCACAGATGACACCTTCACCAAAGCACAGAGAAGTGCAGTGAATGGATACATGCCTGGGCATGTGGCAGCCAACCGCCCCAAGCACTTGTATCCCTCATGCTTCTTTACCTTGCAGGGGCAAATACCCAGCACTGAATAATGTGCTCAAAGCAAGTGCCAGCCACTCTAATTCTCACAGCTGGTGCCCCTGTTTCCCTGCCAAAGCTGAGCCAGGGGGCAGAGAGTGAACAGCTACAAGAGACCTCTAAGCACTTGAGCTGCCTGCTAACAGCACCGAGGAATTTATCCACTGCAGAGGATCGTTGCTCTGGGTAGTGTGAATTAGGTTTTGTCTTCTTACCAGTGTATGAAGGCTAGACAAAGGTTAGGAATAAGAAGGAATTACTCCCTTTTCCTGCATGTAGCGAAGACATGATGTGTCTAATTACAAATGGAGACACTGACAGACTTTTTCTACCTCCTTAGAAAGTAAGGAACATTTTCATTCAAGAGCAACATCAGTAATTTCTCCAAGGCCAACAGTCAGTTCAATCTAGACAGCACAAATGCTCATTGGCATTTCAGAGGTGAACACCAAGTAAACATTCATAGCTGAAGAGATACCCTGTTCTCTTCTTTGTGTTAGATATGATTTTTTCATAGGCAAAAAAAAAATAGGAAAGAAAAAGTCATTGCTAAGCTTCCATCAAGGCACGTAACATCACCTTGCCAGGGCTGCCAACCCTCTGGGTAGGAAACTGGGTGAACATCCCAAAGCATGTTTCATGTGCTGGATTTTATTCCAGCTGGATACAGTTTGGAGGGTAGGATCACTTAGGAAGAAATGCATGAGGAGACAACCAGCAGAGATGCATGATGGAGGAACCCACATAAAACTGAGGAGCTGGAAGGGGGAGGAAGCGTGCAGCAGGGAGGAGATGGGTCTGTCCTGGCCAGCACAAATATCACTCAGTCAATGTGTGACTCAGTCAATCCACTCTGAGCTTGACATTTCTCTTGGTAGAAGATGTCCTCTCCCCACTTTCTCCGGTCTAACGCACTGATGCTTTCATTTCAAAAGGTGACATGATTACAAGGAATGCTAAAAATACACATGGGTTTCATTCCACTCCCCCATCACTGGCAGAACAAAATTTCCACTTTCCTGTTAGCCACAAACAGTGATTTAATCTGAAAGGCATGTGGGGGAACAAGACCTCTGCTCTTCCTTTTATGAAACACCATCAACCAAGGCTCAGACTTAGGAGTCCAGTCTAGTTTTTTTGTCTGGCCATTAGTTAGCACTCTTAGTCCAACCAAAGGGGAGAGAACCTTCTCCTGCCCATCCTTCAACCTTCCAGCCCTTCAGCATGATTAAAGGGCTCTCTAGCCCAGTAGCATCCAAACTGCCCTTGTTATTGTCCACTTGTGCTACTCTCCAAGGTCCTCACAGCCCCTTCCTTGCTGTAAGGCTGAGGATACAGCAGCCCAGGTTCATCACACGTGCAGCAGCCAGACACTCCCCCAGAACACAAACTTCCCAGTAGATGGGCACCACAGAGGTCCTGCCAGCTGCCTGACACCCCTAGGAAGCCCTAGGGGCCAGTTCACTGGGTAAGTTGTCCTTCCTGAGGGAATAAAGCACCTGGATGCACAGATCGGGTGCTCCAAGATTCATTCCAGACCACAGACGAATGCCCAATCACTCTCTCCTGTACAAAGCCAGCTGAGCATTTAAAACAAAGAGCATTTAAGAAAACAAAGAGTTAACTACACAAACATTAAACTTTCCATGCTGCAAATGCTCAATGCACTTGCAATTATTTGGGGAAAAAAAATTTATATTGGCCTATGGATGATATCAGACAGACTTTTTGCTGAGGAAATCTTCTAAAGGATGGGAAAGAATTTAATAAAATTACAGTTTATTCATATAACATTAGGTCACTATAAACTTTATCTAGCTTTAAATGCTTTTATGTAACATCTGAAACACGGGGGGTTTTTTGCTGTGGTTTGAAAGACATATGAAAATACTAAGTTATGGTAATTCCTGCTTATGCATTAAGTATTCAAAATAGAAGCCTTAATTGCAAGCTGCAAATGCTATAAATGGCAGGCAATAAATCTCAACAAACAGGGAATCAAAAGGAAAGAATACCCAGTAACGTGGTTGTTTTTATCTAAAACCAGGACACATTAGTCTAGTACAAGACCTCAGTTGTTAGAGAGAAAATTTTCCCCTCAAGTGACAGATTCTATGAAATACTTCTGTATTAGGACAATTAAGAAAATACAAGCATTTCTACTCAGGATCACTGTCAGTATCCCACAGCTCAGAGACTGACATTGGCTTTTCTTTGTCTTTTCAAAAGAAAATGTCGTTATGTCTCTGATTTGTACAGACAAAACCAAAGGAATATTGAAAGGTACTTGTTTAAATACACACTCCCAAATTTTCAAAATGTCATAGAAGAAAAGGGCAACTGAAAGCATCTTTTGTTGTCCCCAAATTTTTGATTCTCTTAAAATGAGACATTTACTCTTACACATGAGAAAAGCTTTTTGAGGTGGACATTTTGTAGCAGCACATAAGCCTCGTATAACAATTTCATAGTGAAGACATCTTTATGTACAAACCCAGCACGTTACTTTATGTTGCAGTTATTGATCAAGAGATCATTTAAGTATAGAATTTGTATTAAGGGCTAAGGAATCATTCCTTTGGGACCACAGAAGCAAGTTCCTTAGTAAAATCAGAAACAAGAATTCTCTCTACAGAAAACTTAGGCAGAGAGAAGATGGCCTTCTGCTTCAACTACAGGATATAAGAATTCACTACTTTAAGAGATTATTTTATTTAAAGAACTTTCACATACGCTTGAACCAACTGAACAGTTTTTCAGCTCGTATGAAACAAAGTTAAAAGTGAACTGACTATATAATATGTGTACGTGCATACATAAATAAAAACTAAGAGAGTTTCAAAAAGCTCCGAAGACATTCTGCTGCCACAAGGACGGCACAGCTGCACCCCTGCCCCCTGAACATCCTGCTTGTCTTGAGCGCTGCCAGAAGCCAGGCACCGAGCTGCAGCATCTGTGAGACTGCCGGCAGCGCTGCCAGGCCCTTGCTGCACGGTCTGTCCCATTGCCACAGAGCTGCAGTGCTCCCCGCCACCGCCCTCCCAGCGCGCAGGGTCACCGCTCTGCCTCCCCCCGAGCATTAGCCCGTCCTGCCCAAGGCTCTGCACCCAGCCAGCAACGCAAGGCAGCAGTTCTCCCAGCTCAGCTCGATTCCCTGCCATGGAGATATCCCCTGGCCTCGACATCAGGCAGGCAAGCGGGCCGCAGGCTAGTGTGACACTTCTCTAGTCAGCCTCTAATGGGATAATGAAGTGCGATTTCAGGTAGTAACAGCTCCTACTTCACATCGCAGGCCTGAGGCCATGTACTCACAGAAGAAAGAAGCTATCCTGGGTAAACAGATTTCACTTGGACTGAAAATTTTCAGTGTTTATTCACCGATTTGTTTTGGGAAAGCTGTTTCATTGGCCTCCCTGCCATTATGGCTTCAAATACTTCTGCTAATTATTTGGAACACAGCTAAGATTTACCCAGATGCTGCAGTTATCGGGCACTCACCGACTGGTAAGTGAGGTTCTTCCACCAAAGAACTCGTCAGATTACTTACACTGGAGCAAGGCTCCCTGCCATGCACAGAAATGAGGGCTTTCCTATCCCCTAAGGAGAGCCCAAATGCTCCTAGGTCTGCTCAAAGCTCTTCAAAGAGACAGAGACAGACATTGCCTACAAATTAACTGTGGCTTATTAGTTGTTTCTACCTTTTCCTTTTTTAGTAACAAACCAGTCATAATTATTAATCATGATTGTTTTGAGTGAATCTAATTGCAGTGTTCCCTAAAGCATAGCAACACTACCTCCACACCCAGCCAGCCAAAATAGAAAAATCACATCCCAAAAATAGCAGCAAGAGACAGCGAACAAAACCTGGCCTCCAACAATTTGTGTCATTAGACCAGATAGATCTTTGAGACAAAAATCAGCTGAGAGACTAACGCTCTGGAAGAGATTGCAGCCTTCCTATAAGAGCCAGCCAGAGGGGTTTTGCAGCAGAAATCCCCTACATCCCTCTCTATGCAAAGGGCTGGCTGGTGCTGACCCAGAAAGTGGCTTTGGAGGGCACACGGCCAGACCTCCCTAGGTGAAAGGCAAATTCACGGCATCCTACATGTACCTCCTCTACAAAGGACAGCTGCAGAGACAAAGGTGGAGTTTTTAAGTTATCTCTGCCGACACAAAGACTGGAAGATATCCTGTAGTTACTGTGTTTGATGTCAGAATGCTGGCGTGAAATGCCTTTAACTGAGTTACATATAAGGTTCCACGATATGGTTTCATGGTCTCTTCTAGAGATAATATATATTATTTCTGGTTCCAAAAGTGAGTTGGGGAAAAACACAAAACATAACAAACCACCCAGATAAAGTTAATAGATCTGTGTATAAAAGCCAGGGTTAGATAAGGCTTTTAGGCACTAAGTCTGGCTGGCAATTACTGTATCCCTTGTAGATACTTAGCTCTGGATTTAGGAAGTTTACAAACCTAGACAGATACAAACATTTTATCACAGTATTTTAAGGTCTTCCTACATCAGAGATGTTTTTGCCTGGCCCCAGAACCCCATTCATGCAAGGGTGAAAAGCTCTCAAAGGACATACCTATGGTTATCCTCCAGAAATGTTGGGGTTATATATCCTCAAAGCATTAAAGCAGTCTTAAAAAAGTAAAGACTCTGCTGTTGCAGATAAAGGTTTTTAGTGGCTTTCAACAGAAAGGAATCAAGCTACACTACAATTTCACCCACCCTAGAGTACAGAGACCCACCTGTCTTTTGAAACAGAAGTAATTCAGTGCAATGCATTTCAGCTGTACTTGCAAGGCATGTTAAACGAAACTTGACTTCTAAAAGCTGCCAGGTCTCTTAAAGAGAAGGAATGATAGCAGTTACAGATGGGTAAAAGTTAGGAGGTCACTGAGCCCAGCCTGCTGTCAGGCCAGGTAGAGTCCCCAAAGGCAGTACAAGCCAAGACTTCAACTGATACTACAATTGATCTTAGCCAAAAGGTCAAGAAATGATGACAGGGAGGGGGCTGAGGACAAAAGTGACTTACAGTTGCCTCTATGTCCTCTGCAGAGGAGATGCAGGCAAACCTCTCTGGAATAATACTTAGAATTTATCACATTAGGCAGATGGTATTTGACTTGCTGCTCTTAATACATAATCCTGAAAGGTCTGTTGCAGTTATCTACTGTAATAATAATGCTGTTTTGCATGTTGCCAGACACCTGAAGCAGCATCGGTAAAGTAGTCTCACAGGGCCAGTTTGCTGACACTGTTTGTGCCCTTGCTGTACACAAGGTTATCTTTGATGGCAGAAAGTATTTTTTTATTGCTCCCTGATGACTTAGAGGAGGCTGTGGATCCTCTGACCTTATTGCCCATACAACATGAGCTTTGGCTGAAGGATGGTCTAAGAAAAACTTTGCTTTTGAAGTAGGAAAGATATATTTCCTTATCTTATTTCATCCAGGAGACAGGACTGCATCCAGTCCTGCCTATAATATGACTTACCCTTGTCCATGCCATGATTTTCCAGATTTTGTCAGAAAGGTAGCTTACATATATTGCCTCTGTACTAGGCAATGCTGGGATTGCAATTTCTATCTAAACACCAGTGTGACACACTAAGATAATTATTGATCATTGTAATAAGAATTTACTGAATCTTTTTTAAACTGTCAATAAACATATCAAAATTTCAAGAGAAAGAAGAAATAATAAATTTTTAAAAAATGGCAATATCAGAGTTGCCCAAATTTTCAAACTCATTCAGCGCTGGTAATCCTGTTACCAGAGAGTCAAGGGAGACAGGCCAAAAGCACTTGCAGAGGAACACAGGCCTTTGCTGTTTTTGCAAGCACTCATCCCAAAGTTTGACCTTAACATCCATGAAAGCCAAACAAGGAGACTTCTTGGGATCCAGCTCACACAAACCAAGACTTAAAAAGGCAGAGTGATCAAAACTCATCACTCAAGTGCTTTTCTCAAGATCAGTGGAAGGGGAGAAGCAGCAGAGCACAACTCAACACCCACCTTGGCAGACATCTACTCTGAATGAGATGATCACTGCACATGACAATGTAAATGTTTACATAGACACTTGACTTCTATGAAGCTATCACATGTCAGTGGGAAAATAGTCTCTTCTGTGCAACCTGGGCAGGCAATCACTGCACAGAGCCAGCTCCTGCTAGGCAGCAGGATCAGAGGTGATCCTTGCAAGTCCCCACCTTGGCAGGGCATTGAAGGGACACTATTCTCCAGATCTCCACTGTATGTGTACAGAGAGGAAAATACATTATTTGGGGCTGCCTAAATATGTGTGTTTCTATCTACACATATATTTGATATATAATGCAGGTCCTCTAAAAAACAGCTTTACAGTCATATGACAACCCATAAGAGATTATAGGTTTAAGGTATTATGTATTTTCCAAATTTCAGATCTTCTGTTACACCACTTATGCAAAGAAAGCAGAGTTGTGAATCCTCCTCCTCCAAGGGCAAAAGAAACTTCTCCAAGGACAAAGGAACAAGGCACACAGACACCTTCATCGACTGCTGCAGCAGTTCCTAGATTACAGCCTCTCCAGGCAGAGAGTACAGAACTAACACCTGTTCTCCTCCTTGTTTCTTGGCACTACCTGGACACACAGAAAGGGAAATACACAAAGACTGTATGGAGTATGTGGCTGTCAAAGTGGATAGTGCACACCAGTGACAGAACTTTTAAAATCATGAGCAGTGTGTGTGAGAAAAATGGACCTGTCAGGTAACACTGCACAACCCTGTGTAGCTTCAAGGGACAAAGACTGCTCAATTTTTAATTTCTGTTGTGAATAATTCATTACAGGGCTAAGAAATCTTCTTGAATAGATGAAAGATACGAGATAAAGGTCTCCTTCTCCTATTCATATTCCAAATCCCTGCCCAGCCAACTGGGTCTGTCCATACAAAGTACAAGCTTCCATATCCAGCTTTTTCTTGCAAAGTCAGAAACTTCAGCCCACTTAAAAATGGACATGTTCCTCACTGGTCCTGGAAGATGCACTAAAATTCAAACATTCAAAGAAATATTTAAGATGTTTCAATTTCAGATTATTTAAAATATAGGGGGTTTTACATTAACAGAAACATACTGTGAATATTCCCAGCTGTTTCTTTGCAATGACTTCTCTAAGCCAAGTTGCAAAACACTGTCTGTCATAATTCTCTTTTAAATCTTCCCAAAAAATCCATATCAGGGCTAGGATGAACTTTTAAAAATTTGATCAAACTGCACTCAAGTTCATCTTGATTTAAGGGATGACAAAAACAAAACCTACAATTTTTGCTATTATTCCAGCATATCCAATTAGGATGTTTGTACTTCACAGGGAGCACTCAGCCCAAAAGGCTGGTTATAGGGAATGTGCAATCTCAGATTTCTGTGCTGAAAATATGTGTTTATCTTTAATCATATCTGAGTCAGGATGTTTGCAAGGCAAAAGAGCATCTGTGGTGGTGGGGTGGGTAACCAAATAATGGTGAGACATGAGTCCTGAACTGTATGGACTGTAGACACTTCAAATACACGTGAACATGAGTAGGACTGCAGTACTTCCATCTTTGATTGCCAGTTTGTTGCTAGACAGGTAACTTAAAATTAGGGAAACCCTGAACCAAGCATGTAAGCAGCAGTGATGTCTTTTTTTACACTGGGAAAAATCTTGGGTTTCTTCTTAATGTATCATGACATATAAGCATGCTGTTTGAATATCTAAAAGTGGCATAATTTAACAGAAACTGAACAAATAAATTTAGGCTGTGGAATTAGCAAAAGCAGGGAGGAAAAGGAACTAGTTTTCAAGAAAACTTCATCAGTTGGTGTAAAACTTACACTGTCATTACCTGGCATAGCAGAATATTGAATGCAATATGGGGCATGTCTTTTCTTACAAGTCACTGAGCAGTGAAGTGCTCTGTTAAATTGCAAGAGTGCCACTTTCTGAATGCAGGTGTGCACATCTGGTGAGGAGAAGTCTGGTACACCCAGCCACAAGGGTGTGCAGTCACATCCTCATCAGTAAAGAGCATCAGCACTCACCAACTAACAGAGAAACTGACTGAAACCCTGAAAAAAGATCTTTTACAATTTCTTTTTAAATCTGCTTGATTGACATTTTGCAATCTGTTCATTGAGAAAGACCTATTTTTGATAGATATACTCTTATTGAGAACACTTTCTGTGAAAAGTTTTGAAAACTGTTGAAGCATTTTGTGCTGTCAATCTTTTAAGTCAAAACTACATTTTTAAGATCAGTGATGGTTTTTCAGAGTTTCCAGAGTTAAGGTACCTGACAAAGAAGAATCAAGAATGGATAAACATGAAAAACAAAATGAAACATTGTACTTCATCCAAATAAAACTATTTCTAAAACCACTAACTTGCAAAATATTATACCTGACTTTTCATTTGGACCTGAGTATTTTTGAGCTCGGACATTTTTTCCTGAGACAAAAAATAATTTTCCTTTCTATTCTATCCAGAGGGACCAGTCAGAAAAAAAAATACTGTTTTCTATTACTATTTTTGTCCCTAAGCGTTTTTGCTTTCTGTATTTCTTTTATTTTTTTTCTACTTTCCTTCCTTTCCTTTCTTAAAATGCCCTATCTACTAAAAAGCAGAAGAAAATTGAGTCTGGAACTCAAGATTCTTTGCTCTTGCTCTCCTCTTTTCCTCTGTTTATTCAGAAGGAGCAAGAAAAGAGCTATATTAAGCTGAAATTTTATTCTGCTGTTTTCTGTTGAACAAAAGATAGTCCACTAAAGCCACTAAATCACAGATAACACTTCTCTGGGCAACATTATTAGGAACTGACAGCAGGAGATAGATGAAGATCTCATCTTTTAAAGAAAAAAGTACATTTAATTTCCTTTGTACATAAAATAGAGAGCACAGCATTGTGTATCTGAAGATAAAAAGAGATCCCAGTGTATGCTGGGTGCCATCCTTACAGAGATGTAATACTGGTCTCTGTTCTAAGCTTACATTGAGCTTTAAATTCAAATTCATTTAGAAACAACTATTCTTCAATTCATGGTAGACCATGAGCTTTAAAAAAAGAAGGCAACATTTTACAGCCAGTTCTATTAGAAAAGAACAGCTCAGAGAATGAATTGTTACCTTTTGGGAGGAACACTGGAAGACAGGACAGAAAGAGGAGGGAGAATGGATCTGTAAGGTAGAGAGATAGGTTTGTCCCTGGTCCTCAAGGGATCATCCTGGGAGCCACTAGGCCTCCTTGAGGTTGATACCATAATGGATTTGATACTCAAGACACACAACGGAGTTGGTATTGAACATCAAGGATCTCATCAACTACCCTGAAACAGACACGCTAAAAAGCTATGGTCATTTTTTCCACCAGCTGAGGCACATCATGCCAGGCTCCAAACATGCCAGGTGAAAGGGAATGAATTTCTTCTACAGAGACACTGGCAATGTACAGTACACCCTTATTTCTGGGGGACTTTTTTGATATGGCTTTTTTTTCCTTTCTCAAGGAACCTGTGTCTATGACACATATACTATTCACATTTGCAAGGTATAAATATATTTCATATGTCCTTTCTGCAACACTACCCCTTGTTACTTGTTACCCCTGGTTGCATTTGATTTTAACACAACCCAAGCAGCATAGAAACTGTGAAGGTGAAACTTTGTTTGCCTGTGTTAAGCAAGACAGTTACACATGTAGTTAAATACATGCTTAACAAGAAAATATGGTCAGCCTGATTCCAGTGGTATGAAAACTGCTTTTGGCTCCTTGGGAAAGTACAAGTTTTAAGAAGAACATCTGCATGGAGCGTTTGTTTCTAAGTCTAGAGACTATTTATGTGTTGGCAGAGTCTGGTTGCAAGCCCTTGTAAGAAATGAAGGCCTAACACTAAGCAATTACCTTCCTTCGATTAAAGGCTTCTACTCAGCTAGTCTAAAATAAGAGTGGAAATTTTTTTGTGAACCTTACTTCACTGAAGGATGAAAGGTGGTTTTCTACTGAAAACACTGGCAATAAGCAGCCCTTCTAACCATAAAAGCTTTAGGGAAAATTCTTTGACCATCTTAATGTAAAATTAGTTATTCTACTTTCCTAAGTCTTCAAATCATGCCCTTCTTTCTTTCTTTTTTTTTTTCCAAGTGGACATAGTTTGTAGCAAAGGATAATATTTGGCTTTCCCATTTCTTGCAGAAATAAGTGCCTCTGGAAAATACAGAATATAAAATTAAAACCTGCCCTGGATTCAAGCTGGAAATGCAAACATAGCAAGTCAGAGCAAATGCAAGATCATCAAGAAGTACAAGGGTCTGTGTAGTTATTTCACACGGTGAAAACTACTGTTTTGAGTTTCACCCATGCACAGGCAAGCACAGTGAAACACAAGTGTCCATTTAAAACATCCAGTGAACACTGACCTTCAAATTTCTCTATTTTGCTGCTTCTCTGTGAAGAAATGGATTTCTTCCTCTGCTTTTTGGGACTAGTCCCCAGCTGATGGGATAGACTTAAGTTGCTTTTCAGAAGTTTCTGCATTCTATACTCTGATCTAAAACTCCCATCACTCATGTTTTATTACACCATGACCTATCTTTTTTGGGTACTGGACCTTTTTTCAAGACCTTGGAAGATCACTATGAGCAAGATTGCTCTCTGAATTCTAATTCTGTAAGTTTTTAACATCCAACTGCTCCTCCAGATGTATCTAGGAACTTCAAAATCCAACTGCTGTGCTATTCAGTAGTTTTGAAAGCTTTTTTGTACCACAGCAGCTACAGCTCTTGCTAAGGCTCTCCTTCATCTGTTACAGCTGAAGTGAGATATTGAGCATTTTGGGTCACCCACGCATCTGCACATTCCAAGTACAGTAGGAAAACAACTCTCAATAAGCAAGATCCACAGGGCAGATCTCACACAGAGGTCTGGGTAGCATTTTGAGCTGCAGACAGCTGCCACCAGGAACCATCCAGGCAGATACCCACATATCTGTGCTGCTATGCTGACCTCTCCCTGTCCCTGGAGACAGGTGCCCCAGATTTCTTCCAATTCTGTGTCCTGCTGCTTTTCTTGTTATGGAAGATCCCAAGGACCAACCTTGCTACAGTTTCTATGAAAGAGATAAACACCTTCTCCTTTACTGTCAGAACAGGGATTTTGAAACTGATTTTTCAGCCCACATAAACATAGACACCTAGCCAGGCTTGCTTCTTTTATTTCCAATTTCAGCAACACTGATTAGGAGATCTGGCTTCTTCAGTCCTCTCTTTTACCTTTGTAATACTGAACACCTCTCACTAAAGCCTTGTTTTCATTCTCCTCAGACCTGTGTATGCCAGTACCAAAGAAGATGCAAAAATGTCCATTGGTGTCTCTGACAATTGTACTTAATTACCTCCGACCCCCTCCACTCACAGATGTTTAGAATTATGATTCAGGAGCTGAACAAAGTTGTCTTCAGGAGCCTTAAAGATGGCTAGAAGTGCTCTAACTGGCTTTCAAAAGGATAGTTCAAATAAACAGCCAAACTGAGCATGAATTCTGAACTAATTGAAGTTTGCCTCTCCTGCTACTGTTATGAACTATAATTCTCCATATTTCTGGAGTGTGGTCTACTCTAGGTTGCATGACAAGTAACTTAAGAGACTTAATTGGTCTCAACATGCCTTTCAAAAGTATTATTTCCAATTCAATGGTTAAGAAAAGCACAGCATAAAATATCAAGCCATTGTTCAAGTGCATGGCAATAAAGATGGATTGCTGGAATAGCCCTTCCCATTTTATGAAAAGTACAGCTTCTGTACCAGCTATTGTTGATTTGAGGTTTTTTATAATTCATAAATGAGTCAACATTAAAAAAATTATTAAAATAAGTCAGCATTAAATAACATGGTAGGTTTTTATTTTAGTGGACAATCAATAGATATAGGCTGTCTTCTAAAATGGAAGTTGAAGAGAAGGGCAAGTCGGGAAGTTTTCCAACTGCATATCATTTTTTCTCAGAGATGCTAAGATAAATCTATTGCTTTCTAGAGAGGCCACTTCAAAGGTAGTTACAAATATACCCTCAGAAATGACAGGATTTAATGCCTATGAAAAAGGAAAGGTGGGGGGACCCCACAACCAGCAAACAATCAACTAAGATTGGGTCCTAAGTTAGGACATAAGAAATTGCTCCATATAAGTAATTTTTTACAACTACATTCAAAACCTGCTGAAATAAGATGACCATTCCCAGAATAGTCTTTGCAGAATATCAAATTACTAAAAATACTCAGGATATTTCAGTGAGTGTTTTGTTCATCAAGAAAACGGATAAGGTCTTCATGTAAGAGAAATATCTTTGCTTCTTCCTGTGGAGAAAGGAGCTGCTTCTCCTCCACATGCTGTTCTTAGAAAGCCATGTGTTTATTTCAGGAGCAGTGCTGGTCCATATTGTGAGCCATCAAGCAAGCCTGGGAGCTGAGCACGCCTCTCCATATGCAAAGCAAAGGCAGCTTCCCATCTCCTTCAATCAAAGCAGGGAAAAGGAAGATGTGCAACCTCTCAAAAAGGCAGTGAATTTGCAGAGTCCACACCAGTGGGGAATGTAAAGATACATTTCCAATGGTCCAGCTCTCACTGTAACAGCAGCAGTGATGCAGCAAGAGTCCTGATTGAGAGAACACTGTCAGTGTAGCCAAAGCTCTGATGCACTTTGAATGATCAATCTTACAGTCAGTGGAACTGCACCTGAACTTGAATTTAGGAGTTGAAAAAATTTTTATCAAGTTATACAGTATTAATTACTCCTTATTTGTCATATTTATATTTTATTTGCCTAATGACAAAACAATTAAACCAATTTCCTCCTTGTCTAGGTCTAGCACAGCTTAATGCCTCTGTATTCTAGTTTTTCACTGGTTTCCCTATAGCATTTATTATTACCTACTCTTACATTGTTCCTCTTATTCTTCTCCTGGGTGGTTTAATTTGTTTATACTTTAATTTAGAAGCAGAGATATCTATGACATTGAACAGGGAAATACACAAACACACAGCTCCAACTTTGTTCCAGATTTCATCCACCACTTTCTGATGGTTTTCACAACTCTATCAGAAAAAAACATGCACAAAACATGTCTAAGATATTTCATGTGATGCTTTATGAATTCCTTTATAACTCTCTAAAAATAAATGTTAATTATTGCTCCTGAGTAAAAGACTGGGCCTCGCCACTGACAGTCTAAATAAAATGAAATGCTGAGATAAGATTTACATGAGGTCAAGGAGGCTACCCTAAAAAAGTGTCCAAAAGGACATTCAGACGACATTTGACACATCCTGCAGAGGGGAGTAAGGCCACACCTTTTCCAAAGACAGTTCCAAAAGGATTTACATAAAGTGTCACTGAGAGTTTTGAAACGAGACTCTGCTGTTAATGTGTGCTCTACTGCTCCATTCCTCTGATGAGGAGTTTCACAAGTCTGTTGCAACACCTTATCAAAAGCTTCATTTCATTTGAAAAATTGAGTAGATGCTTCTTCATTGAACTCTCTTGGCAGAAGGGTCCTGAATGTCAGCACAACGTCCTCTAACAGCAAAAATTTAGCACACAAACATAAAAAGACAAGCATTTCAGAAGTATTGATTGGATCATAAAGAATCTCTATGCACATGCACAAATATACATGTAATAATACATTAAGATGATCTTTGCCACTATGTAGCAGTTGAAGAAGATTCTGCTACAATATTTAATAACAGAGAAGCAGCAGAGCTCTTTGCTATGAAGAGTTCTTCCAATTTAAAATGAGAGGTTCCAGAGCAGATGTCTGGCCTGCATGAAGGTATTGATAAACTAATCACAGAAATTTAACCACAGCTAAACAAATGTTATTTGACCAATTATCAGCTGACACTCAGTACATGCCTTTATGCAGTCCCTGGAAATGAAACACAAGAGTATTATTTAGCCAAAATTGGACTCTTCGTTCTAAACAGCTCATATGCCTGTGGAGTCCCTTCCAAGCTTAAGAGCCTGAAGTCATGCAGGGGCTCCCTGAAGCAGCACTTATCTGGTCACACATATCTAGATGACAGCACTGTTGCTCTCATTAGGATGACAACTTCTGGTACTGACAAGTAACTCTTGAAATGTTATTCCTTGCTAAAGCAGTTTTGAATGTTAGAGACTGAAAAACAATGGGATATTCTCAGTAGAATAATCAGCTTTTTTTAATTCAAAATTTACACATACAGCCTGGGGTACTCTACACAAATGGATGCAAAGAAAGAGCTTCATGTAACACAGTGCCTTTTGGACTGATCTCACAGTTACTTATATATACACCAGCTGAATTGTTCAGTGCAAATGTTCCCATGTCTGTTCCTGACACTGGATTAAAAATTAAGACAGTCCAGCCTGAGACGTTTTTTTCCAGAGGCACCAAAGGCAGCTTTCGCAGTCACTCTGTCTTGAGACGGAGAGCCTCCCGTCGTTGTTTCTGAACCGTCCTGGAATCTTCCCACGGACTGGGTCCTCTGATGTTCTCCCAGTTATCCAAGTTAGATTTTTCCAGCTTCTGCAGACAAACAGCAAAAATAACAGGGTCACCTTGATGGATCCATGATTTAAAGTACATATGAGTCCAAATTGACTTTTTTTTCACAAGAAACTCAGTATCACCATTGAGTTGATGAACTTTCATCTACCCTGCATGAGAAGTTCAACAAGAAGGAAGAAAAACCTAGTAGTTATCCATATAGCTACATAAATGACTAAGACAGGCATTACTGCATCTGCTTGTCAGCAGGTAAGTAACAGGAAACACTGCAGCAGCTGAGCAAGACTGAAAATACCTTGTATTCACTTTTTCTCCTCTCACCTTGTTTTCCAGACCTGTTCTTCAACTGCAAGTATGCCAAACACTGAAGTAGTAGGAGTGACAAGTATTGGTATAGCTCAAACAGGATTAGCAATTAGTGAGCTGAAGTATCCTGTCAGCAAAAATACAAAGCATGCTGGAAAAGATTCATTATCTAGCACAAAGAGAGACGGCAATGGTGCAAACCCCTTCAATCCGTGTGGTTTTAACTTGAGAGAGATATGCTTTCTGCTAACTAGTGTCCCATGGAACCCAGCCACCACAGATAGGCCTCTTACTAAGTCATACATGAGATATGCTGACTGAACTGTCAGGTATTGAAAAACTAGATTTAATTACCTTTTTTTTTTTTTTTGCCTACTCCTATCATCCCCCCTCAGAACTACCAGTGACTTAGAGACAACATAAATGAAAAACAAGTGCCCTTCTGACGTCACCTACCACGTGCTGCAGTCAAAGAACACAACCATCTATTGCATCTTCACAGTCCTTTTGGCAGAGGTGTAGCTTTCCCTTCCCAGGACACAGACCTCGAGTCTCACATGCTAACTGTGGAACAGCCCATTGGACATGGTGGGGAGACTGAGGACAGGGTCTGCACCACTGCCAGAATCAATGCTGTCCTAGACACTACTAAACAGGGCAACACTGCATTCCAGTAATGAATGATACATACTGCAGTGGGACTTAAACCTGACCTGTGATCATGGCCTCATCTGAGCAAATGCTGTAAAAATACACCAGAAAATACTTCACCCTGCCCTGAGCCTGTGGCCTAATTTGTCTACTATCAATCATTCAAATAAATGGCAAACACACAGGGATTTGAATAACAGTTGTAGAAAAATTCAACAGCTATAACAGAATAAACCTGCTGCTTAGTTCATGTTATGTGGAAGTTTCCTGACCCTTCTACAATTGAGGAAATTGCAATGAGGTTAGTCAGATATCAAAAGAAATTAGGCAATACTCTACAGAAGATATATGAGAACACATGCACAAACATAGCAGACTTTCACAAGATAAGAGCAACAGAATTTTTTGTACAGTAGGGTTGGCATAGGTCTTTCTGAAGAATTTCTTAAGAATTTCTTAAGAATTTACTACTTTTTACATCTTATGCTTAGCTGGTACTTCAATTCTCCAGAAGGGATCTGAGCTGACATGGAATGAGAGAGAAGGAGGAAAGGTACTTGTCATCCCACACAACAGTGACTACCTCCTCTAATTGCAAATTTGGAATTTAACATCTGATTCTAATAGAAGCTTCAAGGGAACTTGAAGCTTCAAACTACACTTAAAATAACCTTGTGCTTTAACAGAAGGGGATACATGCTGATTTAATTCAACACAAAGGTATCACACACCTGTGAGGATCTCAACTATTCCAAAGTTGTTTCTCCCAAAACCTGAACATTAATCAACTTTTAAAATAAGCACAACAAAACTTGGGGTATCTAAAGATAGACTACATAAAGAAGTCTATCAAAAGAGATATGTGTACTGAAGATCTTTACCCAAAAATCATATTATTTTGTCCCTGAAACTTCACAGAGGCTTTAAAGAGAGGAGGTTTGTCAAAAGCAGGAAGCATTTCAAAACTATTGTATCCAAACAAACCAGTACCAGAAGTATCCAAGTATACCAAAAGTATCTTGGCAGTTTCCAATAGAAATCATAAAGGTACCTAGAAAACACTGGGATATACTGACAGAATAAAACAACCAATGGTTACATGCAATGAATGGCACTGCCTGAGATGATAAATAAGATCTATTGATCAGTTAAGAAATAAAGATTCTAATGCATGCATAGGAAGCCTATATTTTTTTATTATCATTGTATTTATAGAGATAATTAACATTTTGTGTCATGTATAAACACTTTGTAGTATCTTACTGCAATTCAAGAAGAAAGCCCCTTCCTTACTACCATGGGTCAGTATCTGCAAAAATTTAGTTTATGGGATAGTTGTCAGTCATCAGAAGGCAGAATGATTTGACATTCCAACTTTCTGAACTGATGCTATCCAATTCTGGAATAACAGAGCACTCATGTTGCATGTGGATAAGCATAAAAAGGAGTATTGCTACTGAAAGGGGATGTGAAAATCTCTTCCTCAATGCTTTCCTATTGAATAGCTATTTTCACAGTATCTGTGGTGGTTCTGGAGGGGGTAGAGTTAATTTTTTTATAGCAGCAAGTATAGGGATATGTTTTGGATTTGTGTTTAAAACAATGCTGGTAACACAGCAATGTTTTCATTACTGCTGTGCAGCTCACACAGTGCCAAGGCTCACACAGTGCCAAGTCTCTGCTTCTGACTCCACCCCACCTGCCAGTGAGCTGAGGGTGTACAGGAGGGGACACAGCTGGGGCAGGTGACCCCAACTGACCACAGGGATATCCCACACCATATGGCACCCTCAGCCTGTAAAGCTGGGGGAAGAAGGAGGAACAGGGGGATATTCAGAGAGGTGGAGTCTGTCTTTCAAAGCAACCTTTAGGTGTGATGGAGCCCTGCTCTCCTGGGAATGGCTGAACACCTGCTGCTCATGAGAACTGGTAAATGAATTCCTTGTTTTGCTTTGCTTACACCAGCACCTTATGCTTTAGCTATTTAACTGTCTTTATCTCAATCTATGAGTTTCCTCACTTTTACTCTTCTGAATCTCTCCCCCATCCCATCATAGAGAGGGAGTGAGTGGCTGTGTGGGGCTTGGCTGCTGGGGCTAAACCAAGACAGTACCTCACATACAACTGAGTAAAACCCTACCCTTTTTGCTTGGTCACTGACGTGAACATTCTTACAACAGAATCATCCCAGAATAAATAGCTACATTAGATGTAGGCTAAAGACATGCACATAGCTATATTTAACATTCATCTTAGTGATGAGAACAAGACCAGACTGACAGTCCTCTTAATTCGGTGCAGCACAAGCTACAAAGTTACACAACTTCTTCAGATTGCCTGAGCTGTACAGTGAGAATTCAGGTAAGCAGCTAGTTCTGCTCTCAGATGAAACTTAAGACAACATCTTTCATTCTATCTGGCTAGCTCTTCTTAATTTATTTCTTTTTTTCATTTCAGCCACTTGGACTCTGCCTACCTAACTTTATGAAGACATCACATCACATATTAAGCTACTTCCAGCATTTAGTAAACTGGAATTCGTATGAACTGGAAGACTAAAAACCCAAATACTTCTTCTCCCAATTCAAATGTACTAAACACTCAGTCATTGGAGACTACAATGAAATGTAATCAGATCAGATCAGCAGCACTTTTCCTGCTTGTCTCAAATAGCCCAAAGGATATTGAAAATTAGCTGTTTAAAGTAAGATCAGTATAGTCCATTAAATCTACTGATTCACTCCCTAAATCAGCTAAACTGCCTCTTAAGAGTACAGGACTGACAGAAGCTGTAAATTCAAGGAAAAAATGCAGCTATTCAGACAGGCACAGTGAAAAAGAAAAATATGTTCAACTGTTTGCCACACTTGACTTTTAATACTTATTAAACGGTTTGACTGGTGCAAAGGTACCAAAAGGGACATGAAAAGACCTTCACTCTTAATTGCTGGTTCAAATGCCTGGCTTAAGGCAAGTTATAAGCTTCTGACAGCCTTAAAATAAAATTTTAAAAAGAGTTTGAATTCTACTCTTGCAGGATGGTCTTCATGCCACAATACACAAACCGAAGTCTGCAAAAATTCATTTGGAACTATTAGTGTTCAGGCTGAGTAAATTCAAGGTGGCCTTGCAAAAATGCTTGGCTTTAGTTTCTCACATGTGAAAGGAGGGATAAGAGAATCCTGTTTACTTTACAGCTTGATGAAATAAATTCTGTGATGAACACCACAGAAAGAAATAGCTCTGATATAGAGAGCCAATTATTTCCCATCATTATAGTAAGCAAACCCATTTGCAGACAAAAGATGAGCCAGGGAAAAATACCCTCATGGCAGTAAGAGGCAGTGAAAGAATTAAACCAATTGAACAGTCTGGTTTTTAAAAGTGTTAAAAAAGCTTGAAGAGACAAAAGGTATATTGAGGAGCTCTATAATGATAAATAGATGAAGAGGTACAGAATTACAGCTAACACTGAATCTGCTGTCTTGTGCATGACTGAAAATCTTAACTTCATCGCACTGATATGGCTTTAGTAGGGGTTTTTATATAACTCTTTCCCACAGCCATCTTTCTGACATCTCATTTTCTTAATATAAACTGGGTGTTACTTACTTTGCCTAGGAAGTGACATAATTTAATATCTGCAATTAGTGATTTAATAATCTGGGATTTAATAGCCCATGATTAGTGATTGAATACTCAGTTTAAAAAGAAGGTTTTTTTTTCCAATTAGAGAATGTTTAGTTTTTATGATATTAGAAAACAAGCAAGTTGTTAAGCAGCAAAATATGGCCAGAATATGACTGGTTTTTGTTCATTAAGGGAAGAATTGCAGGGAGCAAGGGGGGACTGGCATGTAAGCATCCAGAGAGCTGCTTCTCCTTTTGGCTTTACTGAAGACTGGCAAAAACCAATAGAGGCTTTGTTGCTTAATTCAGTGGGATCCAATAGCATTCATCTATGGCACAATTAATTAACCTATGGTGAACTGGTTTAAGAGACTCTTTCCCCATGCGTTATTTTCCCTTTAATTATTCCAATACAAGGATGTGCTCCAACCAGAAACAAGAAAATAGTTTAAAAGAAAATAAATCCATACTGCTTATGAACAAATCCTATAGAAGCAAAGGCTATGGAAACACTTGAACTGGCTAAAGGGAACACTGGATGAAGAGAGAAGAGAAACATCTTTGAGTGACTATGTCATAGAAGATGTGTGACATCTTTATGTATTGAGGA
The DNA here is from genome assembly GCA_013400575.1 of Peucedramus taeniatus. Classification (NCBI taxonomy): domain Eukaryota; kingdom Metazoa; phylum Chordata; class Aves; order Passeriformes; family Fringillidae; genus Peucedramus; species Peucedramus taeniatus. The sequence continues at coordinate 7,391 of WBNO01027424.1, read as the reverse complement.
ACGGCCCCACCAGTTTGTCTGTGCAACCTTTTCCCCATGCAAAGCATGCAAACAGGACCTGCCTCCACCCCAGAGGAGTCACAGAGTTTAACTAATGTTCACAGAGTACTGTCATAGTTTTATGTGAAGGTGTTATAGTGATACAAAGTGCTCAGTAAACAAAACAATTATATCACTCAGTTAGAACTACATGATTACACAGCCTTGAATTTTTAACATAAGAGAAAATAACATGAGAGAGACTTCTATCTGGAATTAGGCCTTGCCATGATTTCCTCCTAATTTACAAGCAATTTTCCTTCTTAAAATTTAGAATCTCTTAAAAAACCACTATAACTCTCAGAGGATAATCCAGTGCCATTTATGCATTACACCTGCAGATCACCCAAGATGGACTTCTCAGTCTAAGAGATTCACAAGCTTTATGACAAAGTCAAGAGAATGTATGCATGGGTGTCCTAGTTTAGGGCAAATTTTGGAGAAAACCCCCCAAAGGGGCCACCTCAGAAGAGCCAACCCACACGGCCCCTTCCCCCCCCCAACCAGGGTTCTGAACAAAATTCCTCAGAGAGAGAAGTGGAAAGAACCTGTTTATTTAACAGGCAACGCACCCCCCACACACAA
>WBNO01027423.1:0-22743 GCA_013400575.1 Peucedramus taeniatus | reverse complement strand
GCGCTCCCAGCCCGGCGGCGCGGCCGCGGCGCTCGCAGCGCCTCTCCCCGCTCGCCAGGGGGGTTTTTTTGGGGGGACCCCCCCGCTATTGCTGCGGCTCGGCCGACAAAAGCCCCTGGAGCATGTGGGAAAGTTATTAAAGTCCCTGAAATCTGGAGATTTACTTAGGCAAAGCGCTGCCTTTCTCGAGTAAAATCAGCCCGAGCGAGGAGGGAGGGGAGGAAAAAGGGAGGAAAAAAAAAAAGAGACAAAAAGGGAAGGGGGAAAAAGGGGGAGGGGGTGAAGGAGGGGGGGAAAAAGGGGGGGAAATGAGGAAAAATAGGAATATGTTTAAAGTGACAGGGGAGGTAAAGGGAGGAGGAGGAGGAGGAGGAGGAAGGGGGGAAGGAAGGCACCGACCCCCGCCGTGCTGCGGGGAGGAGCGGGCGGGCCGGGGTGACCCCCGATGCCCCAAATCCCCTAAAATTCTACCCCGATTCCCACCGGGCCACCGTCCCAACCCCTCGGCACCCCCGCAGGGCTCCTGCTTCCAGTCCTCGCGGCGGGAGAAGTACGGGAACGTGTTCAAGACGCACTTGCTGGGGCGGCCGCTGGTGCGGGTGACGGGCGCGGAGAACGTGCGCAAGATCTTGATGGGGGAGCACCACCTGGTGAGCACCGAGTGGCCGCGGAGCACGCGGATGCTGCTGGGCCCCAACACCGTGGCCAACTCCATCGGCGACATCCACCGCCACAAGAGGAAGGTCGGTGTCCCCGCTTTTCCCCTCCTTTCCTCGCCCTTTCCTTTTTTTTCCCCCCTCCTTTCCTTTTTCTCCCCCTTTCCTTTCCTTGCCATTTCCTTTTTCCCCAGTTTTTCCTCCCCCTTTCCTACTTTTCCCATCCTTTCCTGCCCTTTTCCTTTTTCCCCCTCTTTTCCTCGCCCTTTCCTTTTATTCCCCAGTTTTTCCTCCTCCTTTCCTTTTCTTTCCCCTCCTTTACTCCCCTTTCCCCCTTTTTTCCCCTCCTTTCCTCCCCCTTTCCTTTTTCCCCCCCAGTTTTTCCTCCCCCTTTCCTCTTTCCCCTCCCTCCTTTCCTCTCTCTTTCCATTTTTCCCCCATTTTTTCCTCCCCCTTTACTTTTATTCCCAATTTTTCCTCCTCTTTTCCTGTTTCCCCCCCTTTTTTCCCCCTTCTTTTTCATTTTTTCGCCTTTTCTTCCCTTTATCCCCTTTTCCCCAAATTCCTTGAGGAGTTCCGAGGTGGATCGGGATGGGGTGGGGGGGGGGACACGCGTGTCACCCCGAGCCCCCCGCGATGGGGACACGGGGGGGCTCCTAAAAGGGCGATGTGACACAGGGGGGGTCCCCTCGGACTGTGACCCCCCCCCGAACTGCGGGGATGCCCCGAGGGGGGTTTGGTGGAGGGGGGGTCTCGTGGTGCTGAGAACTTCCTGGGATTTCAGGAGATTTGGGATGAGGGTGGGGCTCTGGGGGGAAGAGGTGGCTGGGGAGGGGGGCTGAGACCCTTTTGTGTCACCCTGAGGTGACACCACCCTTAGAGTCCCCCTGGTTTGGGGGTGCTGGGACCCGTTTCTGTCACCTTGAGGTGACACCCCCTCCTTGGAACCCCCGGATCAGCCTGGTTTGGGGTGCTGAGCCCCTTTCGTGTCCCCCTGAGGTGACACCCCCAGATCTGCCTAATTTGGACTGCTGAGACCCCTCTGTGTCCCCTTCAGGTGTCACCACTTGTTAGAACCCCCAGATCAGCCTGGTTTGGGGCACTGGGACCCTTTTGTGTCACCCTGAAGTGACACCCCCAGATCAGCCAGTTTGGGGGTGCTGGGACCCTTTTGTGTCACCTTGAGGTGACACCCCCAGATCAGCCTGGTTTAGGGGTGCTGAGCCCCTTCTTTGTCACCCTGAGGTGACACTCCCAGGGCAGAAGGTTTGAGGGGCTGGGACCCTTTTGTGTCACCCTGAAGTGACACCCCCAGATCAGCCAGTTTGGGGGTGCTTAGACCCTTTTGTGTCCCCCTGAGGTGACACCCCCAGATCAGCCTGGTTTGGGGCACTGGGACCCGTTTTTGTCCCCCTGAGGTGACACCCCCAGATCAGCCTGGTTTAGGGGTGCTGAGCCCCTTTTTTGTCACCCTGAGGTGACACTCCCAGGGCAGCAGGTTTGGGGTGCTGGGACCCTTTTGTGTCACCTTAGAGCCCCCAGGACAGCCAGTTTGGGGCACTGGGACCCGTTTTTGTCCCCCTGAGGTGACACCCCACGATCAGTCCGATTTGGGGTGATGAGCCCAGCTGTTGGGGACAGTCCCCGTGCAGGGGTGGTGGCAGTGGTGCCGTGGCTGTCACACCCCCCAGGCTCTTTCCCGGCTGGATCTGGGCTGGGAATGCTTTGGGATGAAGGGGGGGTGTCCCCTCCCTAGCGCTGGTGACACCGCTGGGGACACGAGGCCGTCCCCATCCCTGCCCCACGGCCGGGTCCCTGCTCCAGCAGCGTTTCCTATTTCGGAGGCTCTAAAATCCCTTCCAAACCTCCGAAAATTCCCTCCCTCTCTTCTCCTGGGGGACACGACGGGAAAACAAACAGCACATGACACCCGTTAGTCACAGTTTTTAGGAGTGACACCACAAGAAAAGCTGTGCCTGTCCCTGCCCCAAACCAGGACCAGCCCAGCCCCTCCAGTTTTGGGGTTTTTCCTTAAAAATGGAAATCATTTTCCAACCAAGGGGGTGGTGATAGGACTGACTCCATCCAGGAGGAAAATTGGTTCATTCCCGATCCAAGAAGGGTTTATTCCCTCTCCAGGCCAGGTTTATTCCCTCTCCAGGCCAGGTTTATTCCCTCTCCAGGCCAGGTTTATTCCCTATCCAGGGCAGGTTCATTCCCTATTAAAGGAGGGTTTATTCCCTCTCCAGGGCAGGTTTATTCCCTGTCCAGGCCGGGTTTATTCCCTGTCCCAGGCTGGGTTTATTCCCTCTCCAGGGCAGGTTTATTTGCTGTCCAGGCCGGGTTTATTCCTTGTCCAGGGCAGGTTTATTCCCTATCCCAGGCCGGGTTTATTCCCTCTCCAGGCCAGGTTCATTCCCTATCCCAGGCCAGGTTTATTCCCTCTCCAGGGCAGGTTTATTCCCTGTCCAGGCCGGGTTTATTCCCTGTCCCAGGCTGGGTTTATTCCCTCTCCAGGGCAGGTTCATTCCCTATCCAGGATAGGTTTATTCCCTGTCCAGGGCAGGTTCATTCCCTATCCAGGATAGGTTTATTCCCTGTCCAGGGCAGGTTTATTCCCTATCCCAGGCCGGGTTTATTCCCTCTCCAGGGCAGGTTTATTTGCTGTCCAGGCCGGGTTTATTCCTTGTCCAGGGCAGGTTTATTCCCTATCCCAGGCCGGGTTTATTCCCTCTCCAGGCCAGGTTCATTCCCTATCCCAGGCCAGGTTTATTCCCTCTCCAGGGCAGGTTCATTCCCTATCCAGGCTGGGTTTATTCCCTGTCCAGGCTGGGTTTATTCCCTATCCCAGGCTGGGTTTATTCCCTATCCCAGGGCAGGTTCATTCCCTATCCAGAGAGGGTAAAGCAGGATCAGGCAGAGATCCGAAGGTGCCTCCGTGCCCGTTCCCTGCTCCTTTCACCCTCCTGCACCTCTGGATTATTTCTTCCTCATTTAAAGTGGCCTTTGCTGGCCTGGATAAAACCACGGAATTCCGGCCTCGGGAGCGGGCCCAGGGGACTGTGGGTAATGGGGTCATGGAAAAGGGAGGCCTGACCTCTGTGGGATCCCGGTGGGTTTGGGATTGGCACCAGGGCCGGGCTGGGCACCAACCTGGCAGAGGTTTCCTCTCTCTTCCACGGCTCTTCCCGGTGTTCTCACTCCTGGGTTTTTCCTGCTGGGAAAAACCACGTGGCCAACCCTGAACTCTGAAACCCAAAGCTTTCGGAATGTTCTCGGTCCTAAAGATCTGCACTGTGCTCCTCAAAACGCTCTTTGCATCCTGATTAGCTGTTGGATGTTAGGAAGGAATTGTGCCCTGGGAGGGTGGGGAGGGGCTGGGCTGGAATTCCCAGATTTGCTGTGGCTTCCCCTGGATCCCTGGCAGTGCCCAAGGCCAGGCTGGGATGAGATTTGGAGCACTCTGGGAGCTGTCCCTGGCAGTGGAATTGATGATCTTCAAAGTCCCTTCCAACTCAAGCCATTCCATAATTCCACAATTTTTGACATCACTTGTGATTCCAAGCCGGCAAGAATCCTAATTAATTCATTCCTAAATCCCAATTAACTCCTAAATCCTAAATCCTGCATCAGGGGTGGCCCAAAGCCTCCTGAGCTCAGGTATTCCAACAAAACCCTGTCCCAGGATGACCCCGGCTCCTTCTCCCACTCCTTGGTGCTCTTTGAGCTCTCACAACAATTTGGGAAGGAATCTTTTCTTTTCTCGGGATCTACTCCAGGAGTTAATCCTTTTTAAAGTTTTCCCTTTCATCAGCTGGAGATTGAGTCCAGCTCTGGAATTCAGGAGTTTCAGCCTCATTCCTTCACTCCATCTCCTGCTAATCGCTGCTTTTGGGAGCTGAGCACCTCCCACCTCACCCACCCTGGGCTGATCCCGATTTAGGGAATGCGCTTCTCCCTAAAAACCCATCCTGAGCTGGACACAAAGATAAGATGAGCCTGCTTCTAATGGGGTTTAAATCGATCATTCTGCTCTTATCAAGATTCTGATGAGCAGATTAAAGCTCTTTCCTTCAGGTGTGGCCTCTTCGGAGCTCGTTAATTCTGAGTTTTTTGTTGTTCCACGGCTCCAACTTCAAGCTCTTCCCACCCTGAAACTCAGAGAGCTCTCAGGAGAAAGGATTTGGACATAGGCTGAGCTTAAATTTTAAACCGAGCCTGAGTTCTCCTCTTGACCTGCCAGGGAGCCAAGGGAAGAACTTGGAAAATGCAGAATTTCCCACGGAATTCCCCAATTTCCACAGTGAGGGTTCTGCTCTTGAGAGGTTCATTAAAGGATTTGGAGCAGTTGGAAGCTCCATGGAGAGAGGATTTCCTGGGAAATCTTTCTGGTGGATGATGATCCAGCTTAAAGCATTTTGGGGTTTTCTGGTGCTCGGTGACCTCTCAGATTCTGGGTTTTGCTTCATCTTTGAGCTTGAGCCTTCACTCGTCCCTTTCCAATTCCCTGATCTTGCCAAAAATTGACGCGGAATTCCTCACCTGGTGCAGGATTTTGGCCAAAATGAGGAAAAGCAGAGTTTGGAACCCACCTCTGCTGCCCTTCCAACCATTGGGGATCATCTCCAGCTCTTGTCCACGGCCATAAATCCCCCTCATCTTCCCAAAGACCCATGGAGCTGCATTTATTTCCAGCAGCTCCTCTTCCAGCATTCCCTGGCAGGCGCTCCACAGTCTCCAGATTGTCACCGGGATGTGGAGATGAGCTCCAAACCCAACATGTTCTTGCAGGAGGGTTCTGGGATCCTGCCAGGGATCAGCTGCTCGGTGGAGCTTTCCAAGGAATTTCAGCTCCTGGGCGGAATTCCGGGATCAGCGAATTGCCGCTGGATCCGCTGGGGGACGCTAGGATGGGATCAGGGATAGGGTGGGATGATTCAGGTGTTGGAGCTCTTCTCTCTTTCCTGTTTCCATGTCCCAGCTGCTTTTTGGGATCTTTATGGATTCGTTATCCCGTTCCATATGGAATATCCAGAAATATTGATCCTCTACAGGATCAATAGGTGTCGGTCAAGGATTCTGGGATGCAGGAGGTGCTCAGGAGGACCCCAATCCTAACCCATACGGAAACCTGCTTTTTTCCATCCCAAATTTATCAAATTTCCCCTCCAGGAGGCTGCCAAAATTCCTACAAATTGAGGAAAACCTCCCTGTTTTGGGAAATGAACTCTGCAGTTATAGAGAGGGAATTGCAGGATATGGAATCAGCTGGAGCAGGGATGGAAGGCTGGAAACAGGGAATTCCTGCAGCAGGGAACGCCTTCACTGCAGGTGTCACTGGCATTGAAAATTCCTACAAATTGAGGAAAACCTCCCTGTTTTGGGAAATGAACTCTGCAGTTATAGAGAGGGAATTGCAGGATATGGAATCAGCTTGGAGCAGGGATGTGGGGCAGGATGGAGGGCTGGGAGCAGGGAAATTCCAGCCCCATGGAATGGCTTCATTGCAGATGTTCCCAGCGTTGGCTCCAGCCTTGGCCTCGGACAGAGCTGGGTGACCAGAGCAGTTTACAAGGAATAAACAACAGTAGCTCCAAACTCCTCTCCCACTTTTCTGGGATATTTATCCCGGCCTGACTGTTCCTTCTGCTGGATCACAGAATTTGTGTTGATGCTGGAGAAAGATCTGGGCCATCCCTGCTGGAGCCGGAGCTCCACAGCGGAATTTTTGTCTGGAATCTCCTCCAGGTTCCTCACGGGAGCAACCCCGGTGGCTGAGCAGGGTCTTTGCTCCAGGTTTTTGGTGGCAGATCCCTGTCCCTGCCCATCCCATCACGGATGAATGTCATCCCTTGGGATTGGAGCTCCTGCTCTCCTGCTGGAACTCCCTGGGAATGGTTGGTGGGATCATTCCAATTCCTGCTCCATGCCCCAGGGGTCTCCCCCTCCCACTCTTGTCCCACCCTGGCTCTTCCCTCCATCCTTATCCCATCCGATCCCATCTTGTCCTTGTCAACCTCTTCAATCCCCATTTCCACCCAGGAAACCCCGGATTTTGGGGGTGTTGATTCCGGGGTGAAAGGAGCCGTAATGAGGGCAAAACCAACCCGATCTTAGGGATCCTGCAGCCTCTGCTTTTATGGGATCTGATTCCAGCAGGAGGCCGGAATTCAGCGCTCCCGTGCTTGCAAGGGATCCTGGTGGAGAAGGAAATGGGAATTGGGAATGACCAGGACGCGGCCTTTGGGGTTTAGGGTCAAGCCTGAGCAGCGCCCAGGGCAAGGAAGGAGATTCCCAGGATTCACAGGGAAAGGTGGGATCAGACTTTCCTTGGGATCATCCAGCTTGGCAGGAGAGCGCTGGACTCCTGCTCCAGCGGAGCCATCCCAAAATAGGCACCACCGGCTCAGAAAAAAAAAACCAAAAAATAGGCAAAGATGGAATAAAATAAAAGCAATCCTTGGGATTGCTGGGGAGACATCCAGGGATTCCAGGAGGGAGCAGCAGGGAGTGGAGCGGAGGAGCGGCCCTGGTTTGTCTCAGTGTCCAAAGCCCCATCGCTCATTAACACACCGCAATTAATGCTCTGCCTCCGAGGCAAGCAAGTGTTGAGCTCATTAGCACCGAGTGGAAAGGTCCGAGGCTTTCATATCGTTTGCGAGGGGATTAGGAACACAAAAGGGGCCATAAATTTACAGCCAAATATAAACCAGCTGCCATGGGGGGGAGGGAAGGATTGGGATCGGGATGGGGGAGAGGGCCGAAGGAGGAAGGAGGGATGGGAGGTGGCAGGAAGGGATCTTTTCCTACAAAAAACCTGGATCGAGGTTGTTAGGACAGGTTTTTTTTTTAAGGTTTTTAGGATTTTTTTTCATGTCTATCCAACCCTCCCAGCCTATTCCGTGTGCCTGTGGTGGAAAAGAAACCATCCCAATCCATCGGAGCCAGCTCCCAGAATTATGGCAAACAGGCTGAATTCCAGCTGCCATCAGCTCCAGCCCCTTCTCCATGCCCGGGGACCCTCAATCCATGGGCAAAAGCCTCTGGAGCAGGGAAAACCTTCCCTGGGTGGAGGATGGCTCTGCTCCCGTTTGGAGGGAAGAATTCCTGGGTTGGGTTGGCTCCTTGACTTTAGACCAAGCAGTGCTGTCATCTCCAGGAGTGTAAATCCAGAGTAATTTTAATTACTTTAATCAGTTTTAATCCAAAGGATTAAAAAAAAAAAAGCCAAATGGAGGAGCTCCTGGCTAAAACACAATTTTGGGGGGATTTCACGGTGCCTTCCAGCCCAAAACTCCCCACGAGCTCCAAGCCCGCTGTGCTGGCATAGCAGGGTTGTGGTTGTGGGATACCCTAGGGGCTGGACATCCCCAAATTTGGATTTTCCACCTTCCTGGGCCATCCAGGGTGGAAATTTTTGAGTGTCCTGGGAGGCATGGAGAAAGTGAAGCCCCTCCTTGGGCAGCAGCTGGGTGGAACTGCAATCCAGGCTCCACTTCCAGAGGGATGGGGAGCTAATCCCAGGGATGTGAGGGACCAGGAACGAACCCCAGGGATGTCAGGGAGTCAGGATCCATCCTGCACCGTGGTCCCTTTGTTTTTTCCATCCATCCTCCCCAGCAGCTCGAGGAACCCCTTCAGCTGTGGTTTGTGACATTCCACTCATCCCTCTGGTGGTAACGCAGCTCTCCGTCACTTCCCAGGTGGAATTTTTCCCACGAAATCTCTCTCAGCTGCTGGTTCTCCAGCTTCCTTCTCCTTGTAGGGTGGCCTGAAGTTGGGATCACCCTGTGGGGTCACCTCAGCCCCTGTCACCTCCTCCCTGGAGGAGCTTTAATCCTCGCCTGGTCTGCAGGAGCTCCTCAGGTGTTCACTCATCCCATGGAGGCCTTGCAATCCTCAGGATTTCCTTGGAGGAATCCCTTTTCCAAGCTTTCTTCCCTTATTCCTGCCACAAGACCATGCACGCTCTGGAAGGGGTTTTTATTCCTTTGGGATGAAGTGGCAGCACCATGGATTGGGAATTTCTCACTCATCCCCACCTCTCGCTCTGCTCTGTTCCCGGTTTCTGGAATTCTTGGCAGGACCAAGGACTGGTTTCTTTTTAAGTCTGGCTTTGTCTTTGGGAGAGTCCCTGCTCTGGGTTACTTAAATCCATGGGGATCCTTCCCTTTTGTCCTCTCTCCGCACTCCAGGAAAACCCATTGGCTCAGTAAAAAACAGGATTTTCCTCCTGATAGTTCACTTCCATAGTTCCCTGGGAAAGCTCTTCTCCTCCTCCTTGTCTCCAGGGAATCTCTCACGCCCACACCACAGCAGGGATCCATCGGGACAGCCAGGTGTCGGAATTAGGTCTTCAAGGTCTCTTCCGACCCAAATCATTCCACAATTCCCTGAGGATTCCCTGAGGAAGGAGAGCTCTGACCGTGCCCGCTGGGTTTGCGGGATTCTCCTTCCCCACGGCTCCATCCACAGGGATCCCAGCTGGATCCCAGCTGGCTGATCCCACCTTTCTGGTCCCTTTTCTCTGGACACAGCTCCCATTTCTTTGCCGTGACATCCACGGATGTGGGATTGTTCTCTCTCCTTGAGGAGCGTAAGGTGAATTTTATTCTCCTTTTTCTCCCTAAATAAAAGGGAGAGGACACTTGGAACAACATTCCCAAGCCAATCAATCCCGGTGTCTTTTGGTATCTCCATAAATTTGGCTGAGAAGCTGAAATTTCTTGATGGAATTTTGCCGGGGATGGAATCTTTGGGAGACCGAGGCAGTTTGGCAGAGGGGCTGCAGAGGAAGGTCCTGCTTGGTCCTGGCTCTCCCCCATAACCTCTCAGCCTTGAAGGATTTGGGATCAAAAGCAAGGCCCTAAAAGGTTTAGGACTGAAAGCAAGGCCTTGAAGGGTTTGGGGTCGAAGGCTTCCCATGCCATGTGGGGGATTTGTAGGAGAGATTCCTGAACATGGAGATTTTTGAGTTGTGGGACAATGCAGATCTTGGGTTTAGTTTTATTCTGAACCTGACTGGAAATGCTGGAGTTTCTCATAATCCTTTTTTTTTTTAACATGGAAAAATCACGGGTAGGGACAACCCTCAAAGGTGCATCATGACATGGCCCAAGGATCCAAAATGATCCTTCCATTTTTTCCAGTAGATTTTTTTGGGAATCATTCAAATTTCAGTGCAAGTGCCTTTGGCAAAGGCAAGTCATTCCTTTTAGCCCGGAGGCTCCAGCTCCTGTTCCCAGATCCTGTTGGAGGCTGGAGCGTTGACGAGAGCCTGGATCCCTCCAGGATGGAGCCTTCCATGTGCTCCATTTTCCAGAGGAAAAAGGGGAGAGAAGGAATCACTTCTTTGCTGTGTGCAAAGGCCAAACCTTTTATAAACAGAGTGTCTGGGCAGGAACGGGATTTTTTTGGAATTTTCTCTCTTTTTGTGCTGCCTTTCCAACTTCTTTGCTGTTTTCCCTTTGTTCATGCTCCCAATACCAGGACGGCCTCTTGCCCATGAACCACCTCCAAAAATATCCTGGTTTCCAAGCCCGCTGGAGCATGGGAATGGGCTCTGGAGAGGGGCAGACATCCAGGATAACGTGGTGATGGGACAGGGCTGGGACAGACACAGCCTGGGCTTTGGAAATGTGGGAGGAATTAGGATGAATCCAGGCTGAGATGTTGCTTTGGATGCTTCCCCACCTCTCCTGTCAGCCAAACCTCCGGCAGGTGCCAAACTGGTTCCTGAAAACATTTCCAGGCTCATCCCTCCTCACTTTGGTCGGGCCAGTGGCTCCAGGCTGGATGGGATGCAGGTGGCTGATCCCAAAATGTCAGTTTTCCTCCTGGAGGGGAGGAATGGAAAGCCCTGTTCCCTCTTTTGGGAGGATGTGCCAGGTGGGAGCGAGGGGCCTGGAAATCATGGATGGCCAAAGGCAGGGATTGGTGCTGGTTCTTGGAGTGGGAAGGAGGAAGCCATGGAAAACGGGGTCCCCCACACCCCGACCATGCATGGAATCACTGCTGGAGCTCACAGAATTCCCTCCAATTCCCTCTCTGTGGTTTAAGGATGGGGCTGGGGTGTTCTTCAGCTGGGACTGGGGGCACTTTGCTGTCACAAGGAGCTGGAGCTGAGGCACTGGGAAGGCATTTCTGCCCTTGGAAAACCATAAATCCTTAAATATCCTTTTTCCATGCGAGGCAGAGTGGGAAGGTTCCAATCGGGCTTGCTGGGTGGTGGGGTCTCCATCAGTGTGGGTGTGTGGTGGAAATGAACACCCTTGGATGGAGCAAATTCCCAAATTTAGTTCTTTTGGGACGTACCCCAATGTGGAAAAACTCTTTCCAGCTTCCCCAAAAAATCCTGGCCCTGCTGTGAGCCCTTGTGGCTGGGTGCCACCACAGCCGGGCTGTGGCATCTCAGGGTTAACAAAGCTGAGCTTAGAGATGATTTTGCCTCTTGGCAGCTCTGGAACCACTTTTTTCTTGCCCCGATTCTCCTCGGCTTTGCCTGGATTCGCTCCTGGAGCAGCCGAGCCGCTCGGCTCGACTTCACTAGAGGGCGCAGGAATTTTAGGCTAGGAACGCGCCGGGGTTCGTCGGGGAAAGTTGGCTGCCTTCTCCTCCTTTTTAATCAACTGGAAAGATGCAGGGTTGAACTGGAGGTGACTGGAAGGGGATCCAGACTTGTGTCTGGCCGGGGAAGGATCTGCTGACATGTGGGATTAGGCGGTGCGAGCGCGGCGGCGGCGGCCGGGACGGAGCAGCGCGGCCGGGGCTCGGGCCGTGGTTGGGAGCTCCAGGGAGCAGCCAGCTGGAGGAGCCTCCTGGCACGAGGAGAGCTCCCAAAAATTGCAGAGAAAGAACAAAATCCCCCTCACCCCCCGGCGCTTAAGCTCCCCCTTGTCAGGTTTGTGCTGATCCCACAGGGGTTCGGTTTTCTTTTCCCCCCTTCTCTTCACACCAATCCTTAGGACGGGATCTTTCCTCTTGGGAGCGTGGCTTGATCCGGGGATGTGGATCCAGCCCCCCACACCTCGGCAGCTCTTTTGGGAGCCGGGACACTTCTGGGGCTGTGTCCTTTCTTCAGGGAGCAGGGGGTCCCCAGGTGCTTCTCCCGTAGGAGGTGTCAGGGAAGGACAAGGCCAGGAGCCCCCAAAGGCCACCTCCGCTGGGGTGGTGGCTCCCGGCAGGAATGTAGACCCGTGTTCCTAAAGCAGAGTTGTCCCTTCATTGGCCCTGCTTCCAGCTGAGGAAACTGAGGCACGGGACATGTTTTGGGACATTCACTGGGAGCCTCTGTCCTTATTCCAAGCTCCTCAGCATGGATGAAGGGCAGGTGAGAGCTGGGTGGGGACACAGCAGTGTCCCTTCACCAGGTGGTCTTGTCCCATCCCTGTGGGAGAACTCATGGATCCTGGCACTGCATCAAGCCTGGTGTTCAGCTCTTGGAGGAAGGAACCGTCCCTTCTCATTCTCTTCCTACCTTCCTCATTCCCTTTTTACCTTCCCCATTCCCTTCCTACCTTCCTCATTCCCTTTCTACCTTCCCACTCCTTTTCTACCTCCCCCACTTCCTCCTCACCATCCCCACGCAGCCGAGGGTCTCGGCTTTACCCCCTCCAGCTTCTCCTGCCCCAGCAGCCGCTTTTTCCAGCAGAAAACGCCTGAACGCCGCTGCCTTTCCCGGCTGCGGAGCGGCTCTGGATGCAGACAGGAGGCGGCCGCCGCCCCGTCCCGCGCCCTCGCCGTGCTCTCGCTCCCTGCTGCTCATTCATTCATTCATTGATTCCTCCTCTCATTCATTCATTCATTCATTCATTCATTCATTCATTCATTCATTCATTCATGCTTCGGCTCCGTGCGGCCATCCAGGGATGGCTCCCTGTCCCCAGGCTTGGATTCCCTTCCCTATCCATCCTCCCATCCCGGGATTTCCACGGGGAGCTCCGCGCCGGGCCCGCCGTGCGCTGAGTTCTACCGGGGGCTCAACCCGGGGCCTTGTGAAGCGGCTCTTGTGGAGGCTCCGGAGCTGCGAGGGGACAGAGGTGTTTTTTCACCAAACAAACTCCCAGGGAACGCCGGGCATTAGCAATGAGGGGTCGCAGCCAGGAAAATATTACCTTTCCCTTGGAGTGCTGACTGCGGAGGAAATTCTCACATTTACAGCTCCGGCGAGCCCGGTGCTCATGGAAAAGAGGGGGCGGCTTTGATTTCGCTCCTCTCGGTGGGTTGATAACTTGGCAGCCCCCCCACCTCGCCTCCATTCCCGCCGGGAAGCGGCCACCGGTGGAGGCTCCGGCGCTCAGCTCCCTCCTTGGAATCCTGGTTTAATTGGATTTTCCTGGAGGCCTGCGGTGCGTGTGCGTCCTGCCCCGTGCGTGTGTGTAGGTTAATAAAAAATAAACAAACAGCACTTTCCCCCCTTGCTCGGGGAGGGATGCGGCGGGAATGCCGAATGAAAGCGCTGCTGTGCCGGGAAGGGACATTCCTGGCATTGCTGAGCTCCTCGCGCGGGCCCGGGCCCAAATTGGAGGAAAAAAATTGGAGTAGGGAGCCGTTAGCGTGGGGGACCTGGGGAGGCCCAGTCCTGCTCACTGTTTACTCGCAGAGCTTAAATTAACGCTGGCTGCTGACATCAGGAATTTTTTTTTCCCCTGGTTTCCCAAGGAAATGAGCCGAGGGCGATCGCGGCCTCTGCGTACGTGCAGCGGCTCTTCCCCGCTTGAACCCCTGTCGGAGTTCAGCCAGATTCCACAGAGATCCTAAAGGCTCCAAAATAATTATTTTGCTTCATTTTGCATCCATGAAAAGAAAAAAAAAAAAGGTGGTGGAGAGGTGGGAGGAATTGTCCGTGCTCCCCATTGGGAGAGTTGTGTTTTCCTGTTGTGTTTGTCCATGTGGGATGCTGGAGGATCCCTGTGGAAAAGATGGATTAGTGACATCCAAACCATGGGGTGAACAGAGCTGGGATCCTCTGGACATGGAAAGCTGGCTCTGTCCCTCCTGCCACACATGGGATGAAGGAATCCCTCCCATCCCTGTTTGCTCCGTTATTCCCCGTCACTTGTGATGGTCATGGTGGGAATCTCGGGAGGAGCTGCTTCTTCTGGCAGCTTCTTTAGGAACTGGATGAAGAGTCTGGAATGGCAACAACTCCCTGTAGGACACCTTGGAGAAGGCCATGGGTGTTGGGGCTGTGGACAAACCTCTCCTTGCTGTTCTCTGCAGGTTTTCTCCAAGATTTTCAGCCACGAGGCTCTGGAGAGTTATCTCCCCAAGATCCAGCTGGTGATCAAGGACACCCTGCGGGCCTGGAGCAGCAACCCCGAGTCCATCAACGTGTACCACGAGGCGCAGAAGCTGACGTTCCGCATGGCCATCCGCGTCCTGCTGGGCTTCCGCATCCCCGACGAGGAGCTCGGCCGCCTCTTTGAGGTCTACCAGCAGTTCGTGGAGAATGTCTTCTCCTTGCCCGTGGACCTGCCCTTCAGCGGCTACAGGAGGGTGAGATTTGGGTTCCCTACTCTGATAACGCCAATTAATTAATGGGCGGTGATTAATCTGTGCCTCTCCCCGTTCTCAGTGGGATTTCTCATCCTCAAGGAGTCCATTTTGGGCCACAATTCCTGATTTAGTGGAGAAGGCAGGAGAAAATCTGTTCCTTGGTGGTTGGAGTGGTTTGATAACAGGAAATAGTCAGGACTTGCCCGGATTTATTTTGCATTTTTCCTCCTTTGTCAATTTGCCTGTATTCTTTTAGTTCATGGGACCCTCCTCCTTTAAATTCCCTCCTGTCCTCGGAGTGAAACAGGTCCTTGTAATTCCAGGAACTAAAACAGATCCTTGTAATTCCCAAAACTAAAACAGGTCCTTCTAATTCCTGGAGTATTCCAGGTTTTTTGATGAAAGACACAAAATTAAAGCATAACAAAAAATAGACATAAAATCTTTTTTTTTTTTCCACGGGGAATTTTGATAACAGAAACAGGGGGGTTCAAAATTTATTTTTGTGATACCCCTGCAAATCTTTTTTTATTCCTCTTTGCCCATGGGAACGATTCCATCCCCTTGGAGCCCGGAATGATTCCCAGCAGCAGGTTAGCCCCGAGCAGCTGCACTCCCGTAGGAATTGCTTTACTGGGACCAGGTGATCAAATTGCTTGGGAAGAGGATTCTTTGGGATGAATGGGCTTTCCTTTGAGAGACGATTTTCCCAGGGATTTCCATACATCCCAGGAGGAGCCAGGGGCTGTGAACCGGTGCCGGACAGGGGCTCCCAGCCCAGACCCATCATTTACACCTAGGTGTTGATTACTCCTCCTGTGATCTCCCCCACTCCGGCTTTACTCCTCCTGCCCAGGGGACACCTCCAACATCTTCACACCCTTCTTTGAGCCCCTGCTTTTATGGCTCAGACCTGTCCTGAGCACGTCTGCAGCTCCTGGGATGGGCAAGGTGCTGCTGGTGGCGTGGTCTGAGCGTTTCCTGCTCCACAGGGAATCCGGGCCCGGGAGACGCTGCAGAAGGGGCTGGAAAAAGCCATCCAGGAGAAGCTGCAGAACACGCAGGGCAAGGACTACGCTGACGCCCTGGACATCCTGATAGAGAGTGGGAAGGAGCATGGCAAGGAGCTGACCATGCAGGAGCTGAAGGTAAAGCTCTTCCCTGGGGCCACCTCGGGATTGTTCTGCTTGAGGCAGGACCTTCCTGAAGGAAAATGAGGGATGCTCCAAGGAGGAATTTTTGGGGCAGACCTAAGATGAGCTGGGAGGCCACGATGTGTTGGCCTCCCAGCTGGGTGGATCCTGGTGTGGTGGATCCTGGTGTGGTGGATCCAAACCAGTTGCTTTATTCATCTGCTGGTTGTGCCCAGCCCTTTCTACCAAGCGTTCCATAGAATCATTAAGCTTGGAAAAGGCCTCCAAGATCCTCAAGGCCAACTTCCATCCCCACTAAACCATACCACAAAATTCCGCCTCTGCCCGGTTTTTGAACGCTTTTGGGGATGGTGACTCCATCACTGTCCCAGGCAGCCTTTTCCAGTGCTTGGCCCCTCTTCCAGGAAAGAAATTTTCCTGGTATCCAACCTGAACCTCCCTGTTCAAACCGGAAGCCTTGATCAGCTGCATCCCTTGACCTTTCCTGCTGCCTCCTTTGCAGGAGCCCCTCAGCAGGTTCTTATCTGCAGCAGGGTCATGCCAGGATCCATCTCCTGGGGTTTTGTCTGATCCTCAGAGGTTCTGTGTGAAGCTCCTTGTGGTGGCTGTCCAAGGAGAGACCTTCCAGTTAAATGTGACCAAGCTGTGGCTGCCCCGTCCCTGGAAGTGTCCGAGGCCATTAACAACGGACACAAACTCTGCCCTGATTTCCCTCATCAACCCTGGTGGGTGGGAAATCACTCAGGAGAATCCGTCTCCCTCCCCATTCTGTTTTTCCCTCTCCCAGCTTTGTGATGCGATCCTTCCTCAGGCTACTTGGCCCCTTTGGATCTTAAATCTTTGGAGCAGCTGTTTTTTGGGAGAATCTGTGGCTGCCCCATCCCTGGCAGTGTCCAAGGCCAGGTTGGATGGGGCTTAAAGAAACCTGGGACAGTGGGAGTTGTCCCTGGGGTTGGAACAAGGTGATCCTTAAGTTCCATCCAACCCATTCCACGATTCCAAGGCCAGGCTGGAAAGCTTCTGGGGAGAAGAACACCCCGTGGCACCTCGACATGCTGAGGTTGGTGGCCCCTCTGCGCCACCCCTGTGTCTCACCCCAGCTCTTCTCCTGCCCCCCAGGATGGCACCCTGGAGCTCATCTTCGCCGCCTATGCCACCACGGCCAGCGCCAGCACCTCCCTGATCATGCAGCTCCTCAAACACCCGCGGGTGCTGGAGAAGCTGCGGGAGGAGCTGCGGAGCAAAGGGATCCTCCACAACGGCTGCATCTGCGAGGGCTCCCTGCGCCTGGACAACATCAACGGCCTCCAGTACCTGGACTGCGTCATCAAGGAGGTTCTCCGGCTCTTCACCCCCATCTCTGGGGGGTACCGGACAGTGCTGCAGACCTTCGAGCTGGATGTGAGTAGTGCTGCACCCTGAGCTCCCCAAAACAGCCCAGCTCGCTTGAGCCTGGCCTAGAGGAGACCTAGAGGGGATAAACGAAGTCCTGCCTAATAAAGTAATTCTCCCAGGCAGCCAGGGGCAGGATAAAGGGACGCAGCCTTAAGCTGCACCAGGGGAAGTTTAGGCTGGATATTAGGGGAAAAATTCTTCCCAGAAAGAGTGGTTGGGCATTGGAATGGGGTGAGGTGGTGGAGTCACCATCCCTGGAGGGATTTAAGCCTGGATGTGGCGCTCGGTGCCACGGTTTAGTGGATGAGGTGGTGTTAGCTCACAGCTTGGACTTGATGATCTCAAAGGCTTTTCCAGCCTAATTAATCCCGTGATTCCGGCGGTGGGATTTGCTCCAGATCCATCCGTGTTGGGATGTGGAGCAAGGGATGTGCCGGAGCTGTCAAAGAGCAGACGGGTGTGATGCTTCAAAGCCCAGCTCGTGACAGTGACGCCAAATTCTGAGCTGGGGTGTGACAGGGGAAAGGTTTACGGCAAAGGGCATCTCCAGGCTGCCGGATGACAGGCGGATTAGTCACCGCCATGGCTGGAATTTCCTCCCAGCAAAACAAAATCTCGGGAGCTGCCTTGTCACTGTAAATCCTCCTAATGCAGTGGTTTGAGTCAGAGACCTTTTAAAGTGCTCAGGGGATGATAAATCCACCCCATTTCTCATCGCCCGGGCCCCGCCGTGGGTGTTGGGTGTGTGGTGCTGACAGGCAGCGGGGTGTGGGATGCCGTGGGATGCTGTGGGATCCTCTGGGATGCTCTGGGAAGGGCTGGCTGATGTGTGGGGCACGGCACGGGAGAAGCTGCTTCCCCTGCTCAGCACCACAGGGTTCCTGGTAGGCAGCTCCTGCCAGTGACCACAAAGCAAATAAACGGATGGATCATCCCACGAATCCTTGGGATGGAGGGAGGAGTAAAGCCAGGATTCACATCTCTTTGTGCTGTGCTGTCTGGTTTTCCTTTAAATCCACATCACGCTTGAGGGATAAACCCAACGGAAATGGGAATAAGAAAGGAAAGCTGTGAGAGTGATGCCGCCTGGCACAAATTGCCCAGGGATTGTGGATGCCACATCCCTGGAAGTGTCCAAGGCTGGATGGGGCTTGGAGCACCTTGGAGTAGTGGAGGGTGTCCCTGCCTGTGGCAGGGGGTAGGACAGGATCAGTTTAGGGTCCCTCCCAACCCAAGCCATTCCATCATTCCATGGAAACAAAAATTCCTTTATCTTGTCTCCCGCTGCCTCTCCAGCAGGACTGACCCACTCTGTTCTTCTCTCCACCCCTTCCTGCCTGTCCGCAGGGTTTCCAAATCCCCAAGGGCTGGAGCGTGATGTACAGCATCCGGGACACCCACGACACCGCTCCTGTCTTCAAGGACGTGGATGTCTTCGACCCCGACCGCTTCGGGCAGGGCCGGAGCGAAGACAAGGACGGCAGGTTCCACTACCTCCCCTTCGGAGGAGGCGTACGGACCTGTCTGGGGAAGCACCTGGCCAAGCTTTTCCTCAAGGCTCTGGCCATCGAGCTGGCCAGCACCAGCCGCTTCGAGCTCGCCACCAGGACTTTCCCTAAAATCACCCTGGTGCCCGTGGTCCACCCGGTTGACGGACTCAAGGTCAAATTCTTCGGACTGGATTCCAACCAGAACGAGATCCTGACGGGCACAGACGCCATGCTGGGGGCCACCGTGTAGAGCCCGCGCCGGTGGCACCAGGGACGGGCGGCCGGGGGAGGCAGGGNGGGGTGGGGGCAAGGGGATGGACAGGAGGCGAGGAGAGAGGGATGAGGAGCTTCTCCACGGCGCTCACCTCCGGATGGGGACTGCTTTTCCAGCAGGGAAGCTGCCGGAAGTGTTTTGCTCTTCCCGCGGGACGCGGAGAAGGTCGGGGCGGCGGCGTCTTGTTTCGTCGGGAAGGAGGAAGATCCGCAAAAGCCGAGTCGAGCTGGGATGGCCGACCATACACAGTATCTAATTATTATAAATATATATATATAAATATCTATAAAACACTTCTGCTGCCAGGAAGAGAAGGCCCGACTGCGGGAAAGGCTTGGGAATCAGCCGAGGATCTGAGGTCTGGTGTCCTGGGGCAGCTCTGGGGTGACCTCCGACCTTTTTTTTTTTAACAGTGTTAAATTAGCTGGTGATAACAGTGTTTTTATGTTTTTTGAGGTTTTTTTTTTTTGGTTGTTTTTTTTTTTCATTTGTTTGGTTGTGTTGTTTGTTCCGGGGCATTGGAGCCTTTCCTTGGCCAGGGGGAGACAACGCTGCCCATTCCCAGCCCCTCTCCCGCTGGTGCCGGGGCAGGCTGGGGAGGAGGAGGAGGGGTCCTTTTGCTTCCCAAAAAACCCCTCCTGCAGTGTCTTGCCCAGGGCTGAGTCCTCCCCCCAGCCTCGAGAGAGGCAGATTTGCATTTTCCAAGATGTTTTGGGGCTCTGGGGAGGGGGATGCCCTTTTGTTTCCTCTTGTTGAGTTTCCTGCTGCTGCTACACGGCCTGTGAGCACCCCCTCCTCCGCAGCCCCTCGCCAGCCCTGGGCACAGGCACCCGGCTTTGGGGACATTTCGGTGCCTTTGCTGTCCCCTCAAGGTGCTGGCACCAGCCCCCGACCCCAGCACGGCTCTGGGGGCACCTGGGGGCACCGGGGCTGCTCCTGCCAGGAGCGTTTGCATTAAAGGTGATCTCTCGAATTAAGCCAACGCACGCCTTTGTTTGTCTGGTGTTTGGGGTTTTTTTGGCAACGGGAGAGCTCAGCAGGAAGGAGAGGGCTCCGTGTCAGCTTCCACCCCGCATCCCAGGAGAATTCCAGACCCTCTCCAGCACAAGCCGGCAGCCACCGAGAGGTATCTTGCCTTCCATTTGCTGGGGGGGGCTATTTTATTTTGGTCTTCTGCATGCAAGAGGCTTCTGGGTTGGGCTGGAGATTTGGGGGGCTGTGTTGGGAGGGTGTGGAGCAAAAACTCCCCGAGCATCTGGGCAGGCGTTGGGTTCCAACCAGAGCCAAAAGCCAGCTTGGGAGATCCCTCTGTGACTGGGGCAGCTCTTCCAGCCCATCCAGCCCCACTCCTGTCCCATCCCAACCCTCCGAGGTGGAATGGGCGACATGAGGAGGCCGAGAACGGTGACGGGCATCGATCCCGCACTCACGGGGGCAGCTTGGCTTTCGGCTCCAAAGGGGTCCAGAGAAGTCTGAGGGCTTGGAAAGGGGAAGGAGAAGGGGCAGGTGTGGCTCACCAGGTGGCTTTGCAGGTTGTGCCTTTGCCTCTTTGGCAAGAGGTGCCTCTTGGGAAGGTGGCAGGAAGTGTGAAGCGAGCGGAGGCGAGGCCGCCTTGGCGGGGGCAAGGAGGAGGGAGGCAGGTTTGGAGCCAAGGGAAGCACTTGAGGTTGGAATGCCGTCAGCCAAGCTGCCAAAATTTCCCCCAGAGCATCCCAGGGGATGGTGGTCCCTCCCACGGGGGTTCTTGATTCAAGCTGGAATAAAACTCCCGATCTTCTGGGATTCCCCATTCCCATTCAGATCCTGGCCTTATTCCTGGGTGATGACCAACGTGCCAAACCCCACAGGAAGCCCTGGAGCAGAGGCTCAGAGTTTTCCAGCCTGGAATTTTTAAATGGAACACCACTAGCTCAGGCCCTGTTGGGATTCCAGGTGTTTCCTTGTCCCTGATGGAAAGAAAACATCCCCAAAAGGAGCTGGGTGGAAATCCAAATCCCAAAGGGCAAAGGGATGTGGTGGGAAGGGGGAAAGTCCCAGGGACAAAGATCCTGGGAGAGGCGCCAGGCACAGGGAGGTGTCCGTGCTTTTTGTAGGATTTGGGAATGGGGATGGAAGGCGGATGAGCTGCAGGGTGAGAACCCAACGGGTCCCCTAGAGGAGCCCCCGTTCCCATCTGGGATCTGTGCTCGGGGATGAGTGGGCTGGGAAAGGGAAAAGCTGGAGAGGGGGACGGACAACCAGGATGGAAGGTCTGGTTAAAGACAAATCCCTTGGATAGATGAGCGAAATCTTGGGTAGACTTTTCTGGAAGGGCTCGGTCCCTCTTTTCACAGGGAACCAGGGAAGGGTTTTTCCCTGAAATTTCAATTTTAACTTCCAATGTCATTCCAAAGTGAGACCCAAACCTGCTCTGGAGTGAGTTTTGGTGGGAACAGGAGCTGCAGCCATCCCTGGAATTCCATTAACATCCCATGGATATACAGTGTTTGTGTGGGGGAGTATTTAATCCAGGCTGAAGTAAGCCAGGCTTTGTTGTTCCAGTCCTAACTAATATAACTTGACTAAAAAAATAAAGTTGCTGCAGTGGGTTTGCAGAATAAAGCACTTTGAATCTCAGATTATTTTTTTTTTTTTTTTAATTAGCACAGTCCAATTTGCTATAATATTATTTTATACACAAATTTCTTTTTTTGGTCTGTCTTTATAAACTATTATAAGTGCTATTTTTGTTATAATTCAAAAATAGATATTTAGGATAAAGTCGTGCTGTTAAATATTTGTTATTTAGTAAAAATATGATTTTTTTTCCTCTATTGTAAACGTCGTCTGGGAAAAAATATTAATGTTTTATCCTATTTGTTTTTAATATTAAAAAAAAAGGAAAAAAGCACTTGTGGGTTTTTTTCGTTCGGGAATTGGTGCCGTGTGAGGTTGTGTTGCAGTCATGTGGGTTTTAATATGTACAGAATATTCTGTGTCCCATATTAAAATGAATGTTGTGTATTTTGTGATCCCAAAATAAAACAAAACAAAACAAAAAAAAGTCCCTGTGGCTCCTTTCTAGAATTCTGGAATAAAAGGGGGTTGGAGCTCCCAGGTTTTGGTCTCGTGTTCCAGCTGCTGCTCCTTTGAAGACCTTGTGGCCTCTGGGTTTCAGGGAGAACCATCCCAAAAATTGGGGCATCCCATAAAGTGGGGTTTTGGCTCCATGGCCAAGGTGAGCCCTCGTTGATATGGACCCAAATAAAGGAAATTCCACTTAAAAATGAAATAAATTATGGGGACAGCAGTCAAGTTGATGAATCGAGATGTCCAGAGATTGGGAATCCCTGGAGATTGGACATGGTCCTGAGACCCCTGTCCAAAGTGAATCCCGGCTGATCGGGACCCCAGTACAGGAAATTCCACTAAAAAAAAAAAAAAACACCAAAAAAAAACGGGAAGAATTGCCAAAATTTGGATCAAGTAGGAGATGTTTGGAGTCTCCATCTCTGGAGACTGGACATGGACCTGAGCCACCTGTCCAAGGTGAACCCTGGTTGGTATGGACCCAAAGAGAGGAAATTCCACTTAAAAATAAAATAAATTATGGGGACGGTGGTGAGGTTGATGAATCGAGATGTCCAGAGATTGGGAATCTCTGCCCTTGGAGATTGGGAATCTCAGTCCCTGGAGACTGGACATGGCCTGAGCCACCTGTCCAAGGTGAATCCCGGCTGATAGGGACCCCAGCACAGGAAATTCCACTTCAAAATACAAAAAAAACCCACAAATTAAATATTTTTATGGGAAAATGGTCAAGGGTTGGATCAGGATGTCCAGAGATTTGGAGTCTCAATCCCTAGAGACCAGACATGGTCCTGAGGACCTGAACCAGGGGGAACCCTGACTGATGTGGATCCAAATACAGAAAATTCCAAAATAAAATAAAATAAAAATTAAAATAAAATAAAAACATTTTATGGGGAGTATTGTCAAAATTCAGATCCAGTGTGAGATGTTTGGAGTCTCCATCCCTGGACACTGGACATGGACCTGAGCCACCTGTCCAAGGTGAACCCTGGCTGATACAGATCCAAATACAGGAAATTCCGCAATAAAATAATAAAATAAAATCTTTTCATGGGGATGACTGTCAAAATTTGGATCAAGTGGGAGATATTTGGAGTCTCCATCCCTGAAGATGGGATGCAGTCCTGAGGACCTAGAGACCAAGGTGAATCCTGGCTGATACGGATCCAAATACAGGAAACTCCAAAATAAAATAAAATAAAATA
>WBNO01027422.1:0-46628 GCA_013400575.1 Peucedramus taeniatus | reverse complement strand
TTTGTTTGTTTTTTTGTTTTTTTGTTTTCCTCTCTCCCAGTAGTACTTTTGTCCCTTAAGTATGCTTCCGCAGTTGGCACCAGCTTGGCTGATGGACTCAGCCTTGTCCTGTGGTGGGTTCATTTTGAAGCCAGCTGGAAACATCTGTGTCCAGGAAGAGCAGTCCATGCCTTCTCCTTGCAGAGGCCACCCCTGCAACCCTCTATTACCAACAGCCTGACAGATGCACCCAATACACAATCCCACCCCTTTTTTTAATTCAAATGCCCTCAGAAGAAGTAGAATTATCTGTGATACTGAAAGTTCTGCTCTAGTTGAAATGGTGGAATGTATATGCAGCTTTGAAATAGAGATCCCTTATTGAATTGTTTAAATCTGATATTCATAATCTATTTTCAAAAACCTTGGGAATTTGATAATATTAAAGGCAACAGCTGAACAGAATGCCTCAAATGTAATCGTGTGACTATAGAAGTATTTGTGAACATCCTCTTGGATAAATAATCCATCAATATTAGATCTGCTTTTGTTTAGATAATTATTAAAAGTTCTAGATTAATTTTACTTACTTTAAGTAATATAAAGTTCTTTAGTATTATGAATTTCTATGATAATTTTACATTCCATGACAATATTATTATATATACAATATTACTTTAAATGTATGCTTATATAAAAATTGCTCCTTCCCTATAGCTCATGAAATTGTTCCTTCTTTTATTGAATCTAATTTTTGAAAGAAAATATTTTGAAATTAACTATTTATAATAAGACAATGGTCATGCTATAGAATGTGCTGCCTCTACTACCCTTGTACTGCCCTTGTTACTGCCTATAAAACAGCCAGTTCTCTGCTAGCTGTGACAGAGCTTACAGGAAATAACTCTGGAAACCTATTTCTCTTGCATTTTTAAATGTTGCACCCATTGTCTCCAAATAGAAGACAATATATTTCAAAGTATGTTACATGAGGTAATGCATTGAATTATACTACTATGCCACCTACAGCCACATGTATGCATTTCTGCCAGAAAAGCTTTTTCCTTAGGTAAAAATAATTACACAAAAACCAATCTGGTCTAAACATACAATGTCCTCTGTTTGTGTTCCCTGTTTTCTGTGCAAACATAGCACTGATGAAAACATACTGAGCTCTCAGTAGTTTGTAGAGGAAAAAGTATTGATTGGTGTGATTATCTTTTCAATCAAAAAAGCCTGAAAGAAAACTGAAAACAAAAACTCCCTAAATATACTAAAGACTGCTTCTATAATGTTTTTATGCAATGAATAAAGTTTTAAGGCTTTAATGTTGATATCTTAAAATTGGTTATCTTTGCAGTGCTCATTTACACAGTGCATGAGACTGATAGAAAAAAATAGAAAACTTCAAAGGTTTATACACTGTGTGCCATGCATACTTTAAATGAGTGATGTCTAAATAAATATTTGGAGTAGTTGATATATCAGATTTTTTTTTTCACATTTACCATCTTTTCCCTGTTGGATATAACATTAAATGTTATGTAAAGGATTTACTACAGCAATTTTGTAGCCAATTACTTTTAAGACATTTTCTCCCCTTAAAATATAATTGCCTGAAGAAATGTGCAGCCTGGAATAATATAAACTAAAAGTGGCGTGCCTTACAATTTCACAAAGATGGTCAGCCTCTACCTAGCAACGAGACAGCTCTAGCTATCCTAGCATTACTGCCTGTTGTGATTCTCATGAGCTGCTGCTAGTGCTGTAATTTCTCTTCCTCAAATGCCCTGAAAAACACTCTCAAGCTTGAAAGTACAGTTCCTTAAAAATATATTTGTTTCCTTTACAAAAAAGATGTGTCTCTGAATATGAAATGTTTAAAATTTTGCAAGCAGTGGAATTTACAAAGGAGCATTTTTTTTTTTTTTTGGCTCAAATAAGCTTCGTTTGCAGCACTGTAAAAATGCAGCCCTTAACCAAAGTGGGGTTTGATGCTTCTGATTTTCATTTTATTAAAATTTCCAGGATGCATTTTCACCGTATGCTGTAAAAATATAAAATCCATTTTTCTTTCCCTCCTCCTTTCCTTTTGCCTTTATAGAGCGTGTCTTTGCATAGAGCATGAGAGCATCTTTAATACTCTCTGCTTACAATACAGATTTAGAGTTGCTGTGTAAGGAAATCCTGAATCTCCACATCAAAGAGAGAAGGCTGATAGGTTTAAGAAAATGTCAGTGTAGCAGTGATGTCCTTAAGAGAAGATCTGCTACCACACCAATGTCCGAGGCCACAGAGGGCCTGGTAAATGGCTGGGAAGTGTCACTCAAGCTGGGAGCTGCGACAGGAGTCAAATGTCAGCACTGTTAGCACCGTGCTGGAGCAGAGCAGCCAGGGGAGCGGTGCTCAAGCTTTGCTTAAGGCCATTTTGTACTAGGGGTGGAAACAGTCTGGGGAATTACTTTCACATCACTGCAAATTATACCTGTAGAATGAAAAAATTCTGGGGACTTCTACAAGCTTAAAGATATTCAGAGAGTTTGGCTTGAAGTGAAATAGAAAAGCTTTTGCAGCCAATGTATTTGAAGAGGAGACAATGAGGAGGGGGTAGGGAAAGAGGGAGGTAGTCGTGCTCCTATAAGACCCAGTTATTTTTTCAGCTGCAGATACTTCAGAGCTCATTGCTGGCACTGCATATTTGAGAAGTTGTTCAAGGGACACAGAAACATGTAGTCTTCCAAAAGTGAAAAGAACGTGCTGTGGGAGTAGAAGGGAACACAAAAGATTGCAAAAGAAAAATAAAAAATTGATTCACTGGTACATCTCTAAGGAAAAGGAACTGGAGCAAAATACAAGTGAAGACAAAAGAAGTGCCTACAGGTGTAATGAAGATGAGACAAAGCACAGAATTACAGAAAAGCTGGAGTCAGAAAGAACCTCTGGAGGTCATCTAGCCTAATCCCCAGCTAAAGCAAATTCACCTAGAGCAGTTTGCAAAGGATTGCATCTAGGTGGGCTTTGAATATCTTCAGAGGTGGAGACCCCACAACCTCTTCGGGCAGCCTAGTTCTGTGCTCTGTCACCTTCAAAGTAAAGATTTTTTACCTCATATTCAAATTAACTTCTGATGTTTCAGTTTGTGTCCATTGCCCATAATCCTGTCACTGAACACCACTGAAATCAGTCTAATCCCATCCTCTTGATCATCACCTTTTAAATGTTTGAAAGCATAATGCTCTTGAACCACTGAATGTAAATAATAATAATAAAAAAGGTATAAATGCTTCTCATAGAGGAAACGGAATGATTGATCTTTGAGGGTAGAGGCTAATGGGACATACTCTGGAGGAGAGGAGAAAGTGGAACACTAGCATGCTCTGTTCTGGTGTCTGTACTGTTTCAGACATTTTTAACAAGGACAGGGGGGCAATGATTCCCTGTTAAAAAGCTTAGCAGACTACTCCAAAATGAAAGGACATCTGCTGTTAAGGAAGACCAAAACAGGAATTCCAAAAGGAGCTCCAAGCAAGTCACCAAGGACAATGCAGACTCCCTGACAGTGCTGCAGGTTGGGCACGGAGCGACTGGGAAGTCAGAAAAGGCCTTGGATCATCAGGCCTTGGAAGCTGAGGTGACCAGCACCAATAAGAGCATTGTGGCCAGAAGAGCAAACAAAAGGATTGAATCATCCTACTCAGCACTCCTGAGACCTCATCTGACTGTTGCATCTGGTTTAGGTCCCCCAGTACATGAACAGCATCATCAAAACAGAATGAGTTCTGTGGAGACCACAAAGGTTGATGGGGCTGGAGTACTTGCAGGTAATGTATACTTTGAAGTAGTAATCAGGAAACAGAGACATTTTGCCCAGAAATATTACAAGACCAGATATTCAGCAGTCATAGTAGGGCTTGACAAACAAGTCAGAATCATCAATAAAGCTATTTCCAACCCTTCAAATTCCAAGATAATGAAAAAAATGGGAGATGAAGACATACAGATATACAACCCTCTTTTAGAAACAAAAGTTCACAGCTTCATCTTTGAAGGTGAATAAATATTTAGCTTTCAAGAGCCATTTCTTGGACATGTAAACTTAATATGAGATAGCAAAGTCATCGAAATAAAATATCTTTTATTTCAAATGGTAACATTTTTGAGATTCAGACTTTATAAACTGTTCTAATCACTTTATTTCCCTTAGAGGACATGAAAATTTTCAGTAAAGGATAGAGCATGGAGTGTGTCTGTGGAATGGCACTTATAGCAAGATCAGGTTAGGAACAGGAGGAACAATGGGTAGAAATTTTATTCCAGTAGAATTAGATTATATATAATGGCATTATTTTTTTTCATCATGTTTCCTTCTTTCTTTGACTTAAATCATGGTTTCTGGCTGCCTGTGGGTAAATTTAAAAACTTGTAAGCTCTTTTTTTCCTCTCATGTCAGGAAAAAAATTTCATAGGCTAACTTATCCTATTACAAAACCTGTGTCTGTCTTCAACGTCTTTCATAACTTTCTCTTGGGCAAGGTTCAGAATCAATATTCCACCCTTGCTTTCCCTAGTCTATTAGATGACCTTGAGCCCATGAGATAGTATTTTATTGTTAATTTTGGCTTTCTATTAGGTTCCATATTTTTGTCCTATCCTAATTCTGCTACCATTTCAAGTGCATCTTTAAATTCTACTCAAGGTATCCCCAAAATGTCTGCAATAGGTCACCAAGATTTTTTTTAATGTAATCCTGTATCCTTTTCCATCATCCTTTTCACTTGAAAAAATTCATTCAGCTCCTCTCCTTTTCTGGATCTGACTCACTGTGTTTGAGATTAAATTTGCATGTATGGTCAAACCAAATTCCTAAATTTCATTTGAAGAAAGCTCTTCTCCCTCATTTCACAGATACTATGAACACCATCAACATCTTGTCAGTCTGAGATTACTGCTGAGATGTTGTGTGTTATTTCTTCAGGGACTGCAATTTTCTTACATATCATTAATAATATGTGTATTTTCATTGTCATCTCTCTTGCCTTTTCAGGCCTTTATTATCTCGCATTTCAATTTACATTCTCTCTGCTCTTGCCTGAGAAAAGTTTAATTGTACCTAGAGCAATATATCAATTGTCAGCAGTCAATCAATGTCCAGCTGTTTTCCTGCCTTTCAGATGTTCAGACAAGTATATTAGTGAGATTTTCCTTTTAAATACTCAGATAATCGCTTCTTTGACTTATATTGTGTCTAAATTATCTCTCTTGCTGTGATATCTATATGGACTGTTCCATGATAACAACCACAGACAGAGAATAATAAGATCCTCCTCTGACAATTTAATTTAGTATACTTTGCCATTTCATTTCTTTGCTATAGCAAATTGATCCCCTCCCTTCATGCTGAAATTGTAAGTTAGTCCTTTCCTGAGTTGTTGGCAAATGTTTGAACTAACATTCAACACAGTCAACATTTTTGTAGGCTAAACAACAAGTAACAGTACCATTACTATTACCATTAATAACACTATTAGAATCTATGGTAAAGATTGACAGAAGAGAAAAATAATTTTCAGTACAACTTATCACATTGTGGTTTTGTTTTAGAAGAGATTAGAGTGTGTTCTTTTCTTACCCTGTCATAGAGCGGAAAAAAATTACCTACATTTATCATAAACTCCTATCTACAAGCAACAGAAGGTGGTGAAAAATAAAAGAGTAGATGGGGAACAAGAAAAGGAAAGAGCTGGGAGAGAAAAGAAGAGAGAGGATCAGAGAGAATTTCTTGACAAGTTTTTCTGACATGTTCTAGTCATTCTTAGGTGCAGATGGCATTTGATCCCTTACCTATGCCTACATTATTAATTCTGAGCAGATATATTTGAACTCAACAGCAGAAAACCAGAAATGCCATCCTGAGAATTTTTTTCCTTATGTTCTTTTCATTCTAGCAAACATTTTTTTTCATTTATATTCTACTTCTCCAGCTCTTAAGAGAACACAAAATAACAATCATCATTGAGAATTAATAACACATTATCTTGATGTGAACCCACACATGTCTAATGTCTGAGTGCAGCACAAATTCCAATGTGTTTTCTAGATCAATCTAAATATGGATTCATAGATCATCCACATAGCAGGCTTTCAAATGATAGCTACTGGGAAGAATTTCTTTCTTACATGGCTTTGGTGAAGATCTTCACTTTCTTTTCCATCTCTAATCATTCCAGCATGAATGTCCTATAAGAGGATGGAAATTGTCAAAACACTTGCTGATTGAGTTAGCCTGAAGTGTGTTTCAATAAAGGTAAAATCATGAATTATAACATTCTTCATGGTGTTCATTGTAATTTATTGTGTACGTTCTCTTATGTTATTGCTTTTTTACGTGTGATTTAATAGCTTGATGTAGATTAAATCTTTGTTATTTAACTGCTACATATAAGCAATGTCAAGGGAATAAATCTGTAATAGAAGTATTCAGTTACAAAGACATCTCTGAAACTAAAATGCCCTTTTGTCAGGGGACATATTAGTAAATCAGTATATCTACTGGATGTCCTTCAGGGACAGAACAAGACATTTATGCTCTCCTAGGGATTATATGAATTCACTAAATAGTCTAACACTATGTATTTACATATGACTAAAGTGAGGGGATGAAAAATAATTTACAACACAGAAGTCACTTCCACCACAGCAATTTTATGAGATTTGCCTTAGCAGATCATGGTACAAATACATGCCAACAAAAAAAAATCTGTTGCTAATGTGAAAAATATACTTGAAAAGTGAAGTTAAAAATAAAGAGAATATTAACCCACCCTTTCTGTCTGTTCACCCTAAGATACTGATCTGTTTGTTTTGGTCTGCAAACAACAGTTTCCTTTGTGTTGAAACACACAGCTGAGCCCCAGTGAGGAAGTGAATGACTCTTCTTCACAGCCTGTCACTGTCAGTTACAGAAGGATGGTATCAAACTGGGGAGAAAATTGAACAGCACCTTATTTCCAAAGGAGGCACAACATCTGCACCAAAGGCAGCCAGAGGTGTTGCTGGATGAAGTAGGCAAAGCAAGCACTTTGGTTGGATTGCATAAACAGCCTCAGGGGAGTAACACTGATTCCAGAGAAGCAGAAGGGTAGGGGCTGCTCTTTGGGAAGTCCTGGTGTATTACTGAGCCCTTTGCACAAGACCCTCTGAGTGGCAGATACAGACAGATCAGATTGCCTGTACAATAAGGCATTGCTTGTCTTTCAAAGTTTCAAAGCAACACCATGAGGGAATAGTGTCAAGGAGGGCCTTACCTCTGGAGCTGAAATACTTCTGGCAGAATGCTTCCTGAGAGGTGTGGATCAGGGATGATGGCTTTTGATGACACCTGCAGTTCCTTAACCATTTTTGTGGAGATGTTGGATCGTGCTGCTGTTTGGGAGAAAATTGAACTCTTATGTAAGAGCATGAAACAACTATTCTAGTGTCTATTCTTCTTGAATTCAGAGGTTACTTTATTTTCAAAATCAGGATATTTGTGTTTGCTTCCATGCAGTTATGCCAGTTGTTTTTTATTTTGGAGGAATTTCATTAAAAAAAAAAACAGTTACAGAGCCTTCAACTTGTGAACAGGACTTTCTGTGTCTGAAGGGAGGTTTACAGTTTTGTGAAAATGGGAAATTAAATCCACTTACCCTTTCCAAAGAGAAGCTACTATGGGAGATATTTAAGATGGCTTAAATCATCTGGCTTTTTCAGTGAATATCATCAACAAATACATTAAGACATCATTTGCAAGCTTTATCTTTAATGCAAAATGGCAACAATTGATATTTAAAACTGTCTGACAAAAAACCCTCTATGATAGGAGCAGAAGCCACAAGAATCTCTTAGGTGGAATGAAAACTTATTCTTTCAGCCAAAACTAAAAAAGGTTTAAGAAATGTGCTCATTCTCTTAGCTTGAATTTCAAAAACAGTTGCTTAGGGGTTAGGTATTTTATATTTTTTACGGTATTTTATTAGTTAAAAAGGAAGTTGAACACAGGGTAAGATGCTCCCTGTCCCAATTTATTACTCAATAGAGGCTTTCTTATAGTTTAGAGAACTTATAGCAAAATGTTTTAAAATTACTCACCGATTAATCTTCTTTTGTATTATTAGATTTGAATCATTACTGTTTCCAGCATGAGCTGTCAGTATGGCCAAAGAAAATCCAGGCAAATGAGTTTTTTGTTTGGTTTTTAAAAGCTTAATCTCATAATGATCATGGTTATAGTTAATACTTAACAAGTAGAGGTAAGAAAATATTCATCAGTGATCACACTTCTCTTTAAAAAAAGTAGTGATAGCTAAGCTGTTGTAGTGCAACTTTTTTCTCTTGATGATCAAGACAGAAATGCAGCTGTAAGTGCTCATATTTTTTTCCTTTTCTTTTTGACTTGTGCATTCCCCTCCTTAATTAACTGTTTCATCTTGATGTTTCATGAGCTTATCTGTGTGCATGTGTGTGCCTGTGTCAGCTACTCGGAGCACGGGACTGATAACAGCAGCTGCTCAAAGAGAGCCTTCCACTGCATCAATTAATGTTCCATGCTAAGTGAGAAACCTACATCCTCCACACCAGTCTTGTTATAAAATAATTAATTTGATTCAAATGCTAAATTAAGTATGGCAAGGAGGTTTTTGGAATAATGTTAAGGAGGAAATAGACTGCAGCCTTGGGAAGCCTAGAGCATGTTTTGTACGGCACCTTGAAACAAACAGCTTGACTAAAGAGTAAGTTAGTCTATCTCTTTGATGGCTGCATTACCAAGTCAAAGTCTTCAGGGCCTCGTGAGGGTTCAATGACAGAGAATATTGTAGTAGCTAGATGTAGGACACATAGAATTTAGGCTTTTTGATCAAGTTGTAATAAACAGCTTTAATTAACTGGGCTTCCCAGAGGGGATTAAAGAGCAGTGAAGAACTCTTTGTTTTATTATTTAAGATTCAAACTATTGCTTCCATTAGGCATATTCAGAGTTTACAGCTAGGATCCATTATGGGTTCTTTGCAGTGGAGATTGCACATGCAGTATACCTGATATGTTTTCCTTGTCTTGCTTGGTAAAAATAAAAACCTTCAGGTTCCATCAGTGTTTCAGAACAGCTACTAAGTAGTCATGCTCTTCTTTCTCTTCAGACACACATCTGTTGACTCACAAGTAAAGACAAGGGAAAAAGAAAGAGAAAATAATAATTTTCTACTGGTGATGTGCTGTATTCCCATTTTGAAATCTGTTTCAATTTGAATCTTTCTTCTGCTGGGTAACTGACCACTGGTCAAAGGCACCACAGGAGTCTGAATAGAAATGACCCTGTGAGTTACCAGAGCAAACAGAACCCATCATTCTCCCAATGAACATATAAAAGGCAATGCAGTGCTGTCTCCTTAGCTAACCAATGTTTGAAACAATTTTACATTAATCTCTCCTAGGGATCACTCCTCATTTGTTGTCTCACTTTGCAGATACGGGGGTACTTAATTTTGCATGCGTAGTGACGAAAAACTTGAACTATGGTCCTGATAACAGCAATAGCTTTAAAGAACTAACAGCTGACCTGTGTACTGGAAAGCAAAAAACTCAAACCACTTGACGTTATTTTATAAATAAATAGTTGATTAAGCTGTTTAAAAAGTGTTTTCACCCCCTTATAAACTAAAAGTTGAAATTTACTAGTAAATATGGCTAAATGCAGCCTGAAACAGAGGACTCCAGGGTAGTTCAGCTCTCAGTTGACCAGCATTGTTGATACCCTTAAAGCCTCCATCAGCTTATTTTCAAATGTGAAATATGTTACAGTAACTACTATCTCCCTGCTTAAAAAGAATTTTTAAGCTATAGCAAAGGGTTAAAATATTTAGAGGTAAAAGAAATAAATGAAACAAAAAAGTAGACTTACAAACCTATCCCCGCTCACATTTCTTTAAAGACATAAATTCAGTGTGAAACATCAAAATAATGGAGCTCTATTGATCCTAGAGGAAAGTTTCCAAATGTTAATGAGGAATAGTCTCCCAGCAGAATTAGAGTGTTAAAATACAACAATCAAAAGACAAGGTAGGGAAGGTAAAATATTTTAACTAAAGAGAAAAAAAATTAGAAGGTTTTATTTTATAGTGAATCAGAAATTAAGAAAATCACACCATGTCAATATTGATCCCTTCATATACTACAGCACAATTAACTTTATGAATGAGGAGTTTCTTATGGCAAAATTTTTGATTTTTCAACTTGTATGAAATTGTTTCACTTTTAAGTATGAAACAGCAACTTAATGGGACTAAACTTAGATAGCATATAGATATACAAATAAAAACTAAATAATAATAAAATATACATATTAAAAAAATGAAGGTAAAATTCCCATTTCCTAATATTTCATTTTTGAATAGTGATTACCAGGAATTGGTACTCACTTAAACCTGTTCTCACGGAAGTCAATGGGAAAATTCTTTCTGGCTTCAGGAGCACAAAACGAGCTGAGGAGCACCCAGAGACTCACTAAAGGAACGGAACACTTTCATTCGGTGTAGTGTTGGTGTTTTTTGATACTGGAATTACAGCATCAGAAAACCCACTTGTGACTGGTATCTTTACATCACATACTACAAGATGCAAATTCCTTTCCCAAGGTAAATTTAGCCAATAAATGAGAGGAAAATGGGACTGGAAAACAGAGATCAAGTGACTTGCTCATAGTCTTGAAGCAAGGCAGTGGAAGATCTGAGAAAATCCTCCTGAGCAACGTTACCTGCTGGACAGCACAGTCCCCTTGTACCAGCCCTCCCAGGCTACAGTTGCACGTGCTCCAAAATAGGGGTACCAAAAAAATAGATTGAGATTTATTGTAATCCTGAAACAGGAAGCAAAGCTGGCATGATGAAATGTCAGTGATCAAAGAAACAGGGCTTACAGAGACCAAAAAATCTGTAGCAGTGATGTCGGACAAGCTTGCAAAACAAAAGCAATGAAAAAGTTATTTGGCCTGAATCATTTAAAGTGAAGCAGAATATTCAGAAGCCTTTCTCAGTTAAATTCTCCAAAATAATTTCAGAGACTTTCTCTATTTTTTTTTCTTTTTTTTTTAAGGTTACAAAATATATCTACATATACTTTGAGACAAAGTCTTTCTATAAATCAATGTACATATAAAGAAACAAGATTTAATACATCAAAATCTGCAATATTTTAAAAAGATATACATACTCCATTTCAAATTTGAATATAGAAAAAAATTTCTTTAATGAGCTGTATTATTTATTAGAAAAGACAGATACAGAAGAAAATAAAGTTGTATAATAGTTCAAAGCAAATAGATAAATTACTGTCTTAATTGTAACCATTATGACAAAATAAAAATAAATATCTTTAAAAAAATAATGCTAAAGAAAAAAAGAGTGGGCATATGGATCAGGAAGAAGGAGCATTCTACTGGAATAATAGAAAAAGGGAAAGGCATCTAACGGTTTTACTAGTGAGAAAAAACCCAAAAAACTGAAAACACAATGCAATTATTAAAAACCCCACTCGCCTCTCCCCCAACCCTTCTCTAAAATGTCATTTTTTTTTTTGAGTCAGTTTGCATTAGAAAGGAAGAATCATTTTGTGATTTTAAGATGGAAAAAACCTACCAATAATAAATATTTACTTTGCCAAAGGTCTATTCTGGGATCATGGGAAAGTCATTTCACTTCTTTTTGATTTAACTGCCTGGGCTATTAAATAAGAATGCTGTGTTTTCCTACTTGGAGTCCTTCCGAATATGAGGAAATAAACTGCATAACATGGAAGAATATGGCTTAAAAAATATCACCTTTCCAAGGACAATTTAAAAAGTATAGTCTCTATATATTCGTCAATATTATCATAAACTAGATCTCTGGTTAAGAGTTAACATGGAGTCAACCAGGATAAGACAGAATTAAAACTCATAAACCATTTTTACACTCTGTTTAGAAAAAATGCTTTAGATGTGGAAATGATAGGTTAATGGATACAAACAAAACAAGGTTTATAGTAGAAGACTATATCTTTACTGCAACAAATTGATGTTTTCGAAGAGATATACAACAAGCAATCTTTTCAACATGGGAGCAAACTTGTGTGACTGTTGTTTTCTCCAGTCACTTCAGATGGTGCCATAAAAACTATTATCTACTCCTACAAATCTTTTCCTTTTATAAACCATGGTCAAACGTAATTTCTAAAAATAATTCCTAAAAAGCTGTTTTCAAGAAAAATTAGACAAACTACCATAAGAACTCCTAAACAGTTAAGCTTGCAGATAAACCTGTTCAGAAATAAGTAGAAAGTAACAATAAACTCACAATGTGAATTTGCATTACTGGCCCAAAATAAATTAAACAACACAACAGGACCACCAAAAACTTCAGGCCTGTGCTTATGGTGCTTTGATTTCATTGGAAAGCCTCTAAGCCCTGTGAGCAGTTGATTAAAATGAATGTCCCTTTGCTTATTTAAGATTTTATAAAGCAGTTAACTCTTTCCTATTTTCAGATCTGGTTGCCACAATCTCTGTTTTTAAAAAGAAGTTGTTTTTTTTTTTTTTTTGATAAAAGCTTTACTACATGCTTTTTTTACTTAAGTTCAGGTTATTTAGAACAGTGTCCTTTTAATGTAGTAATGGGAATTGGCTGCTGCCAATGCCTGTCTTCATCCAACGCGTGTAGAAAATTGCCTAAGAAAAATATGAGAAAAATGCAACTTGTTACACTTGTAGATTTTATGACATTCCTATTGTGAAAGAAAAAAAAATCTAAACAATCATGAAACAAACAAAATTTAGTATTTCATGGTTTAGTTTTGAAAAAGGCCTAGGATTACCCTGACCCTGCAATCCAATTATCTATCTCTGATAATAAATAGATATGATATCTATAATAGATATGGCATTTTCTTTGTCTGATAAATCTTTCTGTTAGACATTTTCTTATTCAATCTGTATGACAAAGTACTGGTTTACAGCCTTGCTGTCTGGTGAGAGAAACAGAGGAGGGGCAGTGTTGCTGCAGGTTACAAGCCCAATGAGGGACATTCCAAAGGAATACAACATTCTCCAGGCTGTACTTATTCTCCCCATCCACAAGCTGACACATCCCCATCCCAAATCCCCTCATTCCAAGGGTCCTGGTCTCTTTTTCTTGCAACTTATGCCATCACAATCCATTTGGTTGTAGTCACTCCATTACCAAATTTTGCGGGTTTTTTAATTACATTTTATTTTATCATATCTCCATTTCAGAGTTTGTCACACTTTCTTCTCCCTTTTCAAGATTTCAGTGAGGATCAATTTGGCAAGCTTTGGTCCTTTTCCCTGCCCTTCAGTCATCCCATGCCATTTTATTGTATTCCCTTCGGTGCAGAATTTTTTTCTTTTTGAGAATTTCATTTCATCAATTTCTTCTCTTCTTCTCTTTGTTTGACTTCATTACCTGATTTTGGAATTTCACTGAAGTTATTTATGGTAAGTTTCAGTCCTTTTCACTGCAACTCATTTAATCACAATACATTTGGCTGAAGTCCTCCATTTCCCTAACCCTAAGTGTAACCCTAACCCTAAGCAGAGCATTGAAAGCAGCCTTTGGCTGAAGCTGGTGCCAAGCAGAAAGGTGTGGAGGGAGCAATGCTGGGGCACTGCTGTGCTCCCCTTGGCACCAGCCTTTTGTAGTTGCAGTGTCCCTGGAGCTCTGGGCTTTTTTGGTTCACTCAACCCTAAGCCTAAGCCTAAGTTTAAGCCTAAACCTAACCGTAACTCTAACCCTAAGCGAAGCAGTAAAAGCTGCCTTTTGCTGAGGTGCCAAGCACATGAGTGGGTTCGATCAGAAAGGTGTGGAGGGAGCAGTGTTGGGACAGCACCGTGCTCCCCTTGGCATGCCTTTTGGAGTTACAGTGTCTCTAGAGCTCTGGGCTTTGTGGTTTTCCCAGCCCTGAACCTAAGCCTAACCCTAACCCTAAGAGGATCACTATAAAAGCAGTCTATTGCTGAGATGCCAAGCACAAGAGTGGGGCCAAGCAGAAAGGTGTTAAGGGAGCAATGTTGGGGCAGTTCCATGCTCTGTTTAGCATAACTTTTGTAGTTGCAGTGTCTCTGGAACTCTAGGCTTTGTGCCTATTTCAAGCCTAATCCAAAGCCTTTGACTGTAAATCCCAAGTGGAACAGCCTTTTACTGAGTGCCCCACACATGGGTAGTGTGAGTAAGAAAGGCATGAAGAGAGCAGTCTTTGGGCAGTGGGGTGTGAAGTGGACTGGACAAAACCTTGCAAAATTATATTTACCGAAATCCCAAAATCAGGGAATGAAATCAAACAAAAGCACAGGAGAAGAAATTGATGAAATGAAATGCTTAAAAAAAAAAAAATCTGTGCCAAAGGGAAAACTATAAAATGGCATGGGATGACATGGAGTGCAGGGAATTGGATGAAAGCTTGCCAAATTGATCTTCATTGAAATCTTGAAAAGGGAGAAGAAAGTGTGACAAACACTCTGGGAAGGAGATATAATAAAATAAAATGCAGTAGAAAAACATGAAAATTTGGTAATGGAGTGACTTCAACCAAAGGATTACAATGAAATGAGGTGCAATGAAAAGGTATGAAACTTGCCCAAATTAACCTTAGTGAAATCCAAAAATCAGGGGACGAAATCAAATAAAAGCACAGGAGAAGAAATTGATGAAATTAAATGCTTAGGAAAAAAATCTGTGCCAAAGAGAAAACTATAAAATGGCATGGGACGCCATGGAGTGCAGGGAAATGGACCAAAGCTTGCCAAATTAATCCTCATTGAAGTTGCAAAATTTTATTTCCTTTCATGAAGGGGCAGAGACCAAGACCTGGTTTCCATGAAACATAACTGTGCAGCCACAGCTTAAACTTCTGAGAGTGTTTCTAGGGCAGGAAAGAAAAAAAAAAAAAAAAAAANAAAAAAAAAAAAAAAAAACCTGCAAGAAAATCTGCAGAGTGGAGCAAGGAAAGGTTAACACAGCAACACTGAGGATGTGATGATGCTGACCCATCCTTAGCAGGGTGACAACTTCCTAGAGAGTTAGAGAGTAAACATGTTTTGTGTGCTATAATGAACTTGGGGAAACATGTTAGTATTTATCATAGTAGTTCATTCTTCCTTAAAGTCTATTGAATGTATTACTCAATAATTGCTTCCTACCTTTAACTGGGTGGCTCCTGCTTTCAAACTGTCTGCAAGGAGTACAAGCTGTCTGAATAAACAGCTCCAAACAGAAAGGGGCAGAAAAAAAGCCACCTTCTTATCTATTCTACAGAGGTGGGAGGATACCACACTGTTATTATTGTCATTTGTCTGTTATCCCCTGCTGCTGTCCTGCTAGCAAACTGTTCCCATTACAGAACAGCTGCAGTGCTGCACTGGGGATGGAAATCATATCCACACGGAGCAAAAGGCCAAGGAATTGTTTAATTTCCCTTTCTACTATACCCTTCTCCCTGCAGATCCATGTGTAGGAAAGATTTTGGCACCAAACTGAAAAGAGGTAGGGGTCACTATGGAGTGCAACACCATAGCTGTGGAGTCCTACTGATGACTAGAAAATTAAATACCACTGATGAACAGTGAAACATCTGGTAGTTTGTTAGAAAAGCATCAGGAAGCCTTTTATCCCATGTGTTACACAGGACTGATTTTTGCTTTCCTCTTAGATGAGGATTATAATTTATTGTGAGTTTAGTCATCAATCAGCTGCAGAGCCACTGCCCTGACTGAGGCTTCTACATGCTAATTATGTGCAAAAGATAGAGGTGTTGTTTGAAAATTGTCTCTGCCTTGCAAAGTTTTTGTGAACACAGTAGATACAAGCATCAGTCAGGTCACCAGGACTCACTAAATTAAATTGCTTGACACTGGGACTTCACTTATTTGAATGGGTATTGCACAAATGGTTCAGTGGCACAGTGTATCCTGGCATATTGAAAACAACAGATTTAAGTGGGTTTTTACTTTGAAGGGAAAGCTGATGAGGCAGAGTATATCTCCCAGAAGTCTCTTGAGAATTACAAAGTAAAAAAAATTAATCCATAGATTGGATAATTTGAAAACTTCTTTTAAAATCTTAGGTATACGTTTTTGAGGCTTTTTCTGACATTTGATGGCTAGAAATATTCTTTCGCACTTATAACTTTAATTGCTGTAACATCTTAAAAAAAAATTACTTCTCTGAGTTTTGTCTCTACTATCATCTGAATCCAACTGACGAAAGCACTGTTATGGCCTTTATAAATTGTTTTAGTATTTCAATATAAAATAAATCACCAATATTTCCAGAAGAGAAAAAAGTTCTTGTAAAGTCATCTAATGGTAAAGTCAATACCAGTATTAAGAAAATAATATCAATTATATGCATGAATCATAATGTGAAATAAAAAATTACTTCCTACACACCTCTTTCTATTCTTCAGCAACATAAACACTCCATTTCTGTAGTACATTACACAGAATGCCATAGCAAGATATAAAAAATAAATATCTGTCAATAACAGGAAGATTAAAATTGGTTTGAAAACAATATTTAAAGATGTTTAAAGTATTTACCACTTCAACATCCCACTCTTAATGTAATTGAAAACTAGAGTAGTACAGCATATATTAAACGGTTATTTCTGGAAAAATAATAACTAACATTTAAGCAATTTCTTAAAAAGTCTTTTAATAAAAATGTTTTTCCCAAGGTACTAATGGCTGTTTAAAAATTTGCTGAATGTGCGTATAAATTAAAAATTTAAAATGTTTTGAGGAGTAATGTATTTATACCCCTAAAGGAATTAGCTTACTTTAATTGTGTAATTGATTTGTATGCAAACAGGTGAAATCACTAATCATTTCACACCAAGTTCAGTACACTTTTTAGTAATTATAAAATGTGACTAATACCTTGACATTGAAGTTCTAGTTTCTAGTCAAATATTTTAAACTACCTCTAGTGAAATAAAGCAACATATAAATTGTAATAAAATTTTTGGGTTTAACATCATAAAAAACAGTTCCCAAGCATAAAATCCAGTAGAACATTCATAAGATGAAGTTCAGATGATGTCCATCACATAATACAGTTATCCAGTTGTGTCTGGGCATTTGGTCCAGAAGAATCCTGTGACAGACAATACCAAAAGCTTTGCTGGAGTCCAAAAAGATTACACTTATTGGCTTTCCTAGATCAGCTAGGTGAGTTAGCCTATCATAGAAGGGAATCAGGTTCAACAAGAAGTACTTTCCTCTCATGAAGCCATACTGTCTGTGACCAATGACTGAGTTGTTCTCCAGGTGTTTTTCAGTACCTCCCAGAACAATTTTTTTCATGATTTTACTGGGCACTGAAGTGAGACTGACAGGTCTGTAGTTTATGGGGTCTTTCTTCTTGCCCTTCTTGAAAACTGGGATATTCACCAGCTTCCAGTCAGCTGGGAAGTCTTTGAATTCCTGAGGCCACTCAAAAATGACCAAGAGAGGCTTTGCGATGAGATCAGCAGTTCTTTGATGATTCTTGGGTGAATTCCATCATATGCCATAGATTTGTGGGGATCTAACTGAAGGAGCAGATCCTATAAAAGTTCAGGGTCAGCTGGAAGTTGATCAGTGTCACAGTCTTGCTCCTCTAGCTCAGGGCACTGAGACTCCCTCGGTCCACCCTCCATCTTGAAGACGGAGGCAAGGAATGCATTAAACACCTTTGCCTTTTTCATGTCCCTGTTTGTGAGGTGGCCATCCCCATTTTGTAATGAACTGATGTTATTTATCCAATGCCAATAATATATTAGAAAAAAAACTCATTTTATTGTTCCTCACAGTTCTTTCCAGCTTCAGCTCCAACTGAGCTTTGGACATACAAATTTTCTCCCTACTCTGGCAAGCAACATCTCTGTATTCTTCCCATGTCACCTAACCTTGTTTTCATTTGGTGTATACCTTCCTTTTCTACTTTATTTCCAAGAGAAAATCCCTGCTCAGCCAAGCTGACCTTCTGCCTTGTCTGCATGATTTCCAACATATAGGAATTTCCTGGTCCTGTTCCCTTATGAGGTAATTAAAAAGGGATCAGTGCTAATAGGCCCAGCATACGCAAAAAATATTATCTAGGGGGACTTCACTTCCTAATTCCATGAGCAGCCTGAAATTTCTTTTCCTCTTGTCCAGAGATGAGGTTTTGCTGCACATTTCCTCCTGTAAACAGGGATTTTAAGCTTGGTCACTTCTTCGTCACTGTGGCCAAGATGGCCACCAAACTCCCCTGCACTCTCAAGATCCTTGCTGTTGACTAAAAATCAAGGAGGGCATCCTTCTGAGTCGGGTCCCTTAGTATCCCATCAGGCTGTCATCTAATTTTTTAGGAATCTACTGGCATGGGTTGGGCTAGTTCTGGAATCCTCCCAGTTGATTTTATCAAGCTGAGGTCCCCCTAAGAGCAAGGACAGTTAAACTGGAAGTGTCCCTTGGTTCCTCAAAGTCTGAGCTAACTAAAAATTATTTATTTTAAACTGCATTATTTGTTCACACTGATCAACACCTCTGAATAGGTACTTTTTTCTTTATGAGCCTAAAATAATATGCAATTTAATTTAATGGAGAAATTTATATGAAAAAATATAGCAGTTTATATAGAAACT
Organism: Peucedramus taeniatus; assembly: GCA_013400575.1. Lineage (NCBI taxonomy): Eukaryota > Metazoa > Chordata > Aves > Passeriformes > Fringillidae > Peucedramus > Peucedramus taeniatus. The sequence goes on along the minus strand of WBNO01027422.1, from coordinate 27,962 downwards.
ATGTAGCTATATATAGTATATATGTGTGTAAACATATATACATAGTATATATACATGCATATATAGTTTATATAGCCTTTTTATTAAACTAGTCTAACCTGTTTAATAAAGCTAATCAATGTATATTTGTAAATCTTTTAGATAATATAAGAATAGCTAGTAAGCACACAATTTAAAATATGTGGTATTTCAGAATTAAGTATTTTTTTTAAATTTGCAAATTATATGAAGGCAAACACTTCACCAATAGGGCCTTATACATGTTCATGAGGAATAAAATAGAAGTGTCTGTTATGTTAGGTAATCTACAGCCTGTAAAAAGCTGACTTGCTGAGTGAAGAGTTATAACAACCAAAATGAAAAGCAGCTGTACCTGACCTTCCCTTTATTCATACCTGGTAGGTTTCCAGATGACACCTTCCATCCTTTGGTCCAGATCCAGAATTCAGAGGTCATTTTGAGAAGGTTCATTAAGAGTAAGGAGGAACTCTTCCATACAGGAGAGTTCTGTGTCAGAAAGATGATGCCTAGGGATATTTACTTGTGTGACTTGTCAGAACACTCACCTGCTGGCTCTAAATGTGGTCTAGGCAGGAAATAGCAAAGTAATGGGCAGAAAGTTAGAGATTTAGGGAACCTTCAGTTAAGAAAAGTTGACAACCTGTTTAGTTTCTAAATATAAGGAACTGTTAAGCATGGACTTTGTGGTTGAAGCCTACTGAAATCCTGCTTGAAAGGATTTTTCTTTACTATTTTAATCTTCATTGAGAGCTTTTTCTACTCTTTTATGAAGTTATTTCTGCTTTGAAATAATTTTTAAGGCTTATACTTCACTAGCTGACTTTTATATACACACATTTGCTAAGTCTGCTCTGGGAAAAGAACAAGGGACAGAAGTATCAGCCCTAAGGATAATCTGCTGCAATAACTCCAATGTTCTGGAAAAATCAAATCAGGCCACTGCATTTCAGATGACTGCCACTGACCCATGACAGTGAATGCTTAATCACAACCTCACACACAAAGGAGTTCTCTTTTTTAGGAACACCAAATTACTAAATACTCATCTATATCAATGGGGGTGTTGCTGATGCTTTTTAATTCTGTATTTCTGATTTGAATAGTGTTAATCTCCTAAACTGCCTTCTAATAAAGCTTGTAGATTACCAAATGGGTTGGAGGGGTCATTATTCCTTACCCATGTAAGAACCCTAACAGATGTGATTCCCTTCATACTTCAGTAACACTTAGACAAGATCATCAAACCAATAGTGTTTAATGAAATTTAATTTTATGAAATAACTTTGAAAAGATTTAGTAGAATTTCCTTTTTGGTAATTATTTTATAATGAGGTAAACAGTATACAAGCTGTGCTTTACCATTTAAAAATATCTATTGTGCATTTTAGAATATGTGTTTTTTTAAATGAACTTTAACTCAGTTATAAGAGTTATGATAGTTATAACAGTTTTAGCTGTTAACTTAAAATTAGACTTGTGGTTAATTTGTATTGTTTTGATCTGGTGTCCTGTGGAGAACAGTTGTAGATTTTTTGTCTACAAGATTTAGAAATGAAATATTAAAGACTTTATTTTGTCTTTGATGAAAAAAAGCACTGCAATTTGAAAGCAAATTGTTCTCATTATTTAAGTCAAATATGCATTTATACTTTATTATATAATCCATTTCTTTCAATCAGCTTGCTTATTTAATCCATCTGCTCTCTTTTTAAGGAACTATGCTAGTTGAATAATTATAGAGAAAGAGAGATCAGAAAAAGAATCTTGGAGAAAATCTTACATTTATAAGTGATGAACATAGTGCTCTGCCATCAGAATGTATATCAGGTTTCTAATGGGGAATGGAAATGCCTCTATAAGTTAAAAAAAAAAAGTGAGATTTTTAGTCTGTTCTTATAATTTCTCTACTTTGTGCTTTTAGATTATGAAGGAAATACTGTTCCTACAGAAGTATCTTAAAGACTATTAGGATAATTTGCAGAAAATATAAATGAACAATTTTTCTTTCTTTTTTTTTCCTAATTGTAAAACAACTTTAACCCTATTTATATAAGAACACATACTGTGTCTGAGTTGTACAGGACCTACATCTTTAGAAAGAGCAGCTCTAGATCCTGTTCTTGTTGAATTTTTAAAGGCTCTGTCCAGTTAAGTGTGTTGGCTGTGTGGGAGCTGGGATCTTCAAATATATGAACGAGCAAAATGTGTCTACATTTTTCCAAAAAGACAGAACTTGAGACTTTGAGGACAAAGGAATGTTGGAGACAGCTGAGCAGAGAAAAAAAATGGCTTGTACTTTCATTGTTTTATTAGGAGTCTGGTGAACCACAGAAGATAGAAACTAATTAGAAAGAGGAAAGATTGTTATGGTATAGTAGGTGTCTTGAATATTGATCTGAAGAGGAAGAGAAAGCAGGACAGAAAAATAAAAGTCTTCAGAGACATGGGTAGGGAAAACTTATATGAAGCACTGTAGTAAAGTTGTATTAGGAACCTCTACCCAGGCTATGACCTGGGGCTCTCCAACTGTGCCTACAAGTAGAACTGAACAAGTAACACTTGAAACCACATAGTGCTTTCCAGTCATCATCAAGAAAATAAGTGATGTTTCAAATACTGATGGATTCTCCAATGCAGCTGTTTCCAGTAGCAGATAGATAAAAAGTGAAACATACAGTATCAAAAAAATGGTTTCTAGTACAGAAAGCCAGAATTTGAATGGAATTTGACTGTCTATAAGATGATTATTTGACCCCAATATTAAAAAATAAACAAATAAACACATTTTAAATCACAGAAATTTTATTTTCACAGAAAATACCAGGGAAGTGGAAATATAACTGTATAACAGGAAACACAATTCTTTTCTCACATCATCATCACATTAAGATATTCCATTTTTTCTTATACTGAAGACAAATGATGATCTAGGAAAACAGCTTGGATCTATCACAGAAAGCAAATATTTTTTATCTCTGGAAATCCTTATGCAAGCTGTATATCTTTATTCTGTTTTCAGTTAACAATTAGTTAGAAGATTATAACCAGAACTTAAAGAGTACTGAAAGCCACAAGTGAGCTAATTAGTAAAATGATAATGAATTACAATATCTTTTTAATGAAGGCCTCTTTGCTATATATCACATATCACTCACTTCAGTGTAAATTGAGGAAATCAGAGCAATCAGGATGAAGCTTTGGCTCTAAACTATTTCTTATGATAAATGTCAGCTCTAGTAGTCACCTACTGTTCCTCTTCACCCTGCAGCTATTGAATTCTCTTCCTCCCCACCCCCTTTTTTGTTTTCCCTTGGTTCAAAATGTTGCTGTGGCACAGCAGGCTGGTATGAAGGTGGGCTGGAAGTGAAGAGGCAACCTGCCCAGGCTCTTCCACCCTGTCTATGCATTCATAAGCCAGAGCCTTTTCATACCCAGGAGCAGTGCCATTGCCTGCCTGTACTGGCAGCAGACACAGCTGTGTCAATAAAAGTGAGTTGCCTTTGTCAATACCACCACAATTTCTTTCTCAGGACTATTTCCTTGTCAGGTTGCTCTCTCAGCTGATGATAACGTCCTCAGCATTTTCTCCTTCTGTTCCTGCATTTACTGTTTGAGAACAAATTTATGTTTAATGTATGTGGCAGCAGTGTGTTCACATCACATTTATGGATCATAAGTATTTTTTTTTTGGTACAGCTGCTCTTAATGTACCTCAAAATCTTGGTGGGAAGCAGTATAAGACTAGCTGTTGTTACAGTCATTATAATTATTAAGAGTTTATTTTGTAGTTCCTTGTTTTAAGAACACCAACCAGACAAACTTCAACATAGAATAAAAATCATGCACAGAACACAAATTCTGATATATTTAAAATTAATAATTTTAGATTGTTTCATAAGTTCAAGTATGCTGAGTATCTTGAGGGGATTAAAAAAATTATATATGCAGCTTAATTGCTGCATGGTGTACCAGCACTATTCCTGCCACGGCTCATACGAAGGGAATCACAGGAACTCCATTTAATGTATCTATTTTTCCACTCACAGATCTGTTTTAGCAACATTACTGAGCTAAAATGCAGGAAGAAGAGAAAATAAAATACATCTAGAACCCTGGATGAGGGGGAATTTGGTTTCTTGTGAAGGCCAAAATATACCCTGGGTTTGACTTGCTGCACTCCTGTCCTACAATAACCTCCAAAGGGCAGCGTGCTGTGTCCTCCTTTTCCGTAGTGCTTTTCCTTCACTTCCCCACCCTCCCCTTCCTTCCTCCACCCTACCCTTATGCATGCTTTTGAATGGTTTGAGTAAGTAAGGTGTAATAAGATTTTTACATGATAATGATGGCCAGAAATCTCTTGTGAGATGAATTCCCTAGCAGATAATGCAATTAATTCACAGAGATTTGACCCACCTGACATCAGCAATTCTTTTTGATTTGGGAGCAGATTGAAGCACAAAAATAAATCTCAGAAACAGGTTGGTTTCTTTAGTTTTCCGTTTTTATTAGAACTACTTTCTGAGCATTTTATATTAATACAAGAAAAAATATTTTTAGTTTATGTTCAAAATGTCTATATTGTTATTCAAGACTTTTTCATAGCATAGTGAATAAAGTTTAAGTGAATTAAAAGAATAATGAGTGATTACAAAGAGTTGAAAATCATATCTTTAGCTGAAAAGCTCTGTGTTGAAATTATTTTCTGAAAGTACAAATTTCAAGTTTTTTAAAAGATGTGGTAATTCCCAGTAGCTAAAGGAGTAACATTGTTGAGATACTGTTGCAATACATTGTTGGGTTAATAATTTCAGTTCTGTAAAGATAACGGAAACACTTATGAATTGCTTAGCCTTATATTATATATTTAAAACTAAGACTAGTTTGTTTTTGAGTAGCATCCATCTTAAAAGCAGGATAAATCCTTAGTTTTGATGGGCTACAAGTACATAAAGGATTAGAGCTGAAAAATTATGAGAGAAATTTACTTCATATCAAGAAGCAGCCAGGTAAGTGAACTTTGCCTAAATGCAGCATTTTTGTGCTATTGCTCTGATCAGTGTGGGTATGTAGTAGTGGCTTCACTTGAAAATAAGAAGTCATGGTCTGAAAAAGGAGATTTATGCCACGTGAATTATCTCTATATGGGCCTGTGCAAAATGGGCAGATGCCAACGGCAAACTTTTAGTAGGATATTTAGATTATTTTTAATAGGATTTTCAATTATCTGGCATTTGCATTTAGGGCAGGAGGAGCTAAGAAAAATCCTGTAGTTAAATATTGTTTAACATATTATTCAAGTTATCACAGAATCAAACACAACACATGATAACAAAAACACTCTGATCTCCAACAACACCTCTCCTGTGAAAAGCATAAGAATACAAAGTCCTCTTGGAAAATATGGCTTCCCAGGCAGTAGAGTCCAGAAAGTTTAACACTTGACTTTTTTAAAAGTATTGCTTCCTCCAAAACCATAAGTATAACCCAGTCTACAAAGATTCTTTTAAAGGAGTGATGAAACAGCCTAAATTCAAACATGTCTGAAATTCTTTATTTAAACACTTGGATAACACACCATTCCCAAGAAAATGGATTTCAGCAGTCTGCTTGAGACCACACTGTGTGATGGTTGCTGCCTCTGGGTCCTTGCTACATAGGTCCAAGGGAAAAATGATGCCAAGCCTCACGAAAGAGTCACCAGCAGAGTCTGTTCCCAGAGATATCTATATTTTGCTAGATCATCACATAGAGTGTTTTATTCTTTTTAAGAATTTTCCTCTTCTCTTTTGTCATGTTTAGCTAATAATCAGTTCAGTATGAATTTATAACTTGCGGTAGAAAATTGTATCAGAATATCTTGCTAACTCATTTTTTCTGTATGTCTTTAGTATGCAATTAAATGCATTATCAGTGCACTTATCAGAAAAACATCCCCATTCCACTTTACATCCCTGGATTTTGTATCTGTGTACTATTTATAGATTCTTCCTTACTCTTTGACTGTCTCTCTCCCACAAAATTGTCTATGTTGACATAAGCACTTACTTGTGTTAGTATGATGACAGAGTAGAATATCTGCAATCTCTCTTTTTTTTTTCTTTATTATATATTTCCTAACTGTGGTTTTTGTTATTGAAAAAAGTTTTGTAAATAGGGAAAGAAGAAGAGTTAATATTTCATAATTTTTTAGTAGTGCATTAAGTTTTCTGAAAGCCTGATTGCTGCCAAATACATTTAGGGCAAAATAAATTTCTTGCAATTCAACTTCTTTGTGAATTGATACATGTTCTCAAAGTATGAAATATACTATTGCAGATTAGTTTTCCTTGCTTTTTTTTTGTTCTTTTTCTATTAGAGGGTGATGCATGTGGACTGAGTAAAATCCAGCACCAAACATAACATGGCATTACAAAGCCCTTCAAATATATTACAAGATATTTGTAACCAAGATAGGTTCCCACCTCCTCTCCCGGACTGCTGGACTTTTGCCTGAGGCTGTGTCAGACAGACCACACCCACTCCTGTCCGAGGATAAAAGATAACATTTTGTCAATATTTAGGTGGCTGACCAGCTGGGAATACTGAACACCACTGATGCTGAATGCACAGTCAGGTGTATTATGATGCCTTTGCCTGACCTGGATTAAGTGTTCTGCCTCACAAAACTATGCCTTCTTTATGCCAGCTTTAAGAGCAACACAGCATTTAATGTTGACAGGAAATGAGTAAGAGAAAAAAGGAAAAAAAAATCCCATTTTTCTAGAAGTTAATGGAGTTAAATGCAATCCAGAAATATTTATTTAAAACTGCAAAGTATGTTACCAAAAATTTGGAATCATAACTAATTTTTTTCCTTAATGCTTAATGGCATATAAAATTATTCCATTTTAAATTTAAGTAGTTGATGCTTGAAGCTAAAGAAGAGCTAATTTCATATGCTAAACTTCCTGTACTGAAGAGAGAATTAGAGGAAAATAGAGATTATTATTTGAGTTGTAACCAAAGTCTTCTGTATACATTTTCTCTATTCTTGTCTGAAATAATTTGTCACTAATAGAAATAAAAGAAGTAAGAAAGTGCAATTTTTATTTCTTATCAGAAATCCTTCCTTTTTTTTTGACACTGCAGAAGTCAATACAAAAGTATAGTCTCCTTCGTTCAAAAGAGATATGAAACAAGGGAAAAAACTGAAATGTAGAAGCTTTTTAACCAAGGCTCCTGAACTTGTGTCTCCCACATAATTTGCATGAAGTAAGCATCAATAACAGTATTTCTGACCTCCTTCATGAGATATGACTCATGCTTTATCAAGATCCAAATTCACCCCATGAAACTGCTGAAGCTACTTATTAGATTTGGAATGAGTCTACCTCAGTACAATGGGTGGAGAAGGACATCCTCTCCCAGCTGCAGCTGTGCTGACTGATCTGACATGAGTGATGCCACCTCACCCCCATTTGATCTTTCCCAACTCCCTGGTGGAAGTATCCACCCCTTCCTTTCCCATCTGCCAGATGAGCTGTGGACAGTGAACAGCCCCTTCTCCATTTCCATCAAAATTACCTGGGCAGAGTGTTTGAACACTTCTAATAGTGGATTGTTCCAGTAACAAGCAGACAGGACTCCATTTCTTCATGCAAGAAAGCCAATTCTTTATTCACATAACTCATTTTTATACCCTTTTCACAAACCTCGTGTTCAACTCCGATTGGCTAATAGTTTCCTTGCCACTCAATTCATTGGTTAAAAGGTGTTTTTGTGTGTAAAGACACAAAAACATGTCTAAGACTCTCTATTCTTAAATTGTTTACTCATCTTCACTGATTCTCATGGGATTGATTATTGTTTTTGCAGATGTGAATGGTTCTGTTACCAGAGTAATTTGCTGTGCTGCTTTCATTCTTACGATTTTTCTCATGGCAAGTTACAAGCTGACTGCTAGCTCAGCTAGAGTAACAGGGCCTAAACCATATTTTTTAAGGACTTTCTATTATAATATGTCTACCTGTATGCAACAGTGGATTCCCTTTCATCTTCATCTGGACTGAAGCACAGTAGGCAATGCAGAAAGAGTACTCAATAAATTGAAGACCAGATCCCCTGTAGAGGAGGATGTCAGACCTGAGGGGTGCCAGACAGCAGCTGTAGCCCCCATGCTGGAGATTCAGGGAGATATCTCTGCTCCAGGGCTATGACAGTAGTAGGATTTCTTCCCAGGAAAGTGGCAGAAATAAAAAGTTGTGCCATGTTCTGCCTTGACACCCTCGGTTTAGGAAGATCCCCACCTAGCACAGACTCCTCCTCACCTCAGTGCCCTGCATCACCTCATTGATATGTAAATGCAAAGGATTCAAAGAGGTGAACTACCTTTGTGGGATGGTGTGAGTGTAGTTTCTTCGGGCTTCCATTGTTCTTGAATTTGCTGCCAGTCCTGACTAAAAGTGTTGGTCTTTCCCCCCTCATCCCCAGGATGAATTCCCAGCATGAGATCAAATGAGTGCATTAATCCCACAGACTGAAAATTTGAAAAGAAATTATTTTCTTGGTTTTTTTCTCCCCAGAAATTTAATGAGTCTGATCCTACATCTTGAATATTGCATTGGAGAACAGAGAACAAAAACAAGCAACAGGCATAAAAGGTGCTGGTGTTAGCAGTGCTACTGCACTCCAGCTTAACACTTGAAGGGTTAAGTCTAGTGCACTTCATCCAGTGTAGGAATAAAAATTTGAGATGCCTACTCTCTGAATGACCCCTGCAAAACCAGTCACCATTAAGAACTTAAAAACGTTTGCTGGAAGTTTTCTGTAATATTAAAAAAAAATATTTGCGTAGTACCAAGGACAGAAATACAAGTTTTGGTGGGAATTACTGTGAGAATGAATCAGAAGTGTGAAATGAAACATCCTTAGACCTTTAATAGATATGTGATAAGTCATTAAGGCAGAGAAACCCAATGTGAAAGGCAGAGGAAGTTTCCATGACAAAGGATGTCTTTTAAACTGTAAGCCACAGCATCTGTTGGTTTATAAAGGAAGTAATTATCCACATTCCAAGTGTGTGACGATATGTAAGGTAAATGACATAAAAAATAATTTTCATTTGTACCTAAATCAGAGGCAGCTCTTGTTCAGAAGCAAGTTCTTACTCAACTGACTGTAAATATAAGAGAGCTGTCACAGCACACTGATTGGTAACACTGATTAGTGGTACCACATATTTTTAAGGAATCCAGCCAGCAGGCCTGGTTATTAATCAGCTTCTGATCATTCAGTTCCAAGTTACGTTAAAATATGCTGGTAAATCTCTGGTGAAAATCCAGATTCCTGGTCAAAATCCACTTTTCCAGAACACTTTTTTATATACTGCTTTGTATATAGGCACCAGGGCACTGATGAGATTGAGAGCAAAAGGAAAGATGTTCTTTACAGGGATTTTTGTGTCTTAGCTCTGGATCAGAAAGTATTTATGTATCAAAAATGAAAGTTTGCAGAAATACATGGTTGAAAGCAGAACAGTAAACTCTGAGTTGACTGGGACTTTAAATTTCTAGTATTTTCCCTCAGTTACGCCAATAACTATGCAAGTTTGAAATAATTTATACTGTGTTACTGAGGGGTGACTTGTTTAAAAACATTCAAATCATGGGAATATTTTGGGAAAAAATACACTAAAACACCTTCAGTGTGTCCTATGCCTTATATTGTATGCAATTTGATTAGTTTTAGCTACAAATCTAATATTCATACTCATGCTTTCCAGAAAAAAAATTTATGACCTCTCCTGTACATCTTTCTCAGAAAGACTGAAAAAATCATAGGCAATAATGTTCAGTATTTGCTTAACTGATATAATCCATAAAAATTAATTCTTCATTTATTAATGCAATATAACTGTGTATACATTTGTACAATAGTTTATTACTAGCAATATTCAGAACCTAATGTAACTATATTTTACAGGAAAAATAGAAGACATGTATCTCTAATACTGTCATGGGAAAGAATTATTTTAAAATTTTACCATTGGTAGTCATCTTGTACAAAATAGTTATAATGGAGGATCATCTTTTGTGTTTCTTTCTCTCTCTTTATTTTTTTCTCTGCTTGCAGCCAGAATTGAGCAGAAAATGCAGTACTAAGTCCACAGCACTCCAAGGTAAATCAACAGGCCACTGCTTTGGTGACATTCCTTAGGAAGAAGACTACAGAGGGAAATGTGTAGCACAGAAATAATCTTTTCAAGTTGTCATTGGTAAGAAGAGTTTTATAGGCTGGAAGTCAATTTTCTAGACAAGTCTTGTTTAGTCACCTGACCACAGCGATAAGCAGAATTGGTTTTATAGAACTAAAGTATATTAGCACAATCTAATAATAAATTCTGCTTTGAACACCAGCAGCAGTTAACTTGCAAAATTCATGTATGGCATGAATTTAAAAAACAAATTATCATAAAATCAGGGCATGTTATGTATTTAAGTCCAAGATGTGTAGGATAAATTGAGGATTTACAACAAAGAAACATGAGTGCTTTACTGGAGTCTCCTGACCCAAGGGATGGATGAGAAAATGGACACCCAAAGCATCAGCATCTCCTCTCTGCACCTCTTGTATACACCAGCTCTTAGAAGTAGGCAAGCTGTCCATTCTATTACAAATTTGGCTGATTACCTTATTTTATATGATTTCAAAGGGAACAACCTTAACTTATGTAACTTGAGCATCAGACCTATTTAACAAATTAATGAAGCAACAAATCTTGCACACACTTCAGAATAATCTCAGTAGCTTCAAAAATTGTTAATATCTTATGTTTTCATGAAATCCACAAGTCAGTGATATCATGTACTTTTTTCTTTCAGCAATTTATCTGTGTACCCCTACCTGCACAGCTGTGCTGAATGTATCTGTGGGACACAGAAAAAGTTGACAGAATGGCAGCTCCACCTCTACCACATTTTTTTCTGCCTGTGCAACTGGTCTCAAAAAATCCCCTTTTTTTAATTATTTGAAAAGCTTATAATATTAGCTTCATTTACATCAATACATATTTTGCTACTGATTTCAGTAAATCAGAGTTTCACCAGTAACACACTCAAATATGTGAATGATATATTTATATGAAATCCTTCATTTAAAATAGAAGAACTGGGGTTCCATGTGCTACCCTGTGCACCTGGTTATAAAGATGTATGAAAAAGACTTAATAATAGCACTGCTAGACAAATTCACTTGTCTTGAACTGGTACTGAACTCTGCCTATTATGATGATTTGTGAATGAATAAATCATTCTTTATTTACACTAAATTATTTATTTTAAAATTAAAATGTGGAGATATGTTGTCTTGCTATTGTTAATTATACTGGGAAAGTGAAAAATATATTTTAATTAATTGTGATTATCACAATGATTAATATACTGATGAAGTAATAGTGACTTGTCTTTAGCAATAATCATTTAAAAAAACTGTGAACATTATTTACTCCAAATCAGAAAGCATTACACAATTTTTTTTCAATTTACTTGGAAAATAAAAGTCAATTTACCATAAAATCAAAAATAATTTTATCTTCTTGGGTCATGAGGTCAGTGTCTACATGAGATTAATGACAAATCTGGAATTTGATTTATTTGCAATAAAACATCTGTGTTAGAGTTACATGAAATATATAATAGATAAAAAATGTGGTGCAAATAGACAATTTTTCATTGACTTCAGATGGAAATGTTGGCAAAACATTGCTTCTAAATCTCTGCCCCTCCTGCACTTTGACAATTGCTATGAACCCTATTACATATGCTATTTTATATGTATGCATATTCTCAAATGTTCATACAGTAATTTTGCTTTTATACTAACACATTATGCTCTAATGGAAGTTTACTTTTCAAATTATTTCATAATCCAAGTGGCAAAGTTCAGAGTGAAAGATGCTGCATCAGCTCCTTGATGTTTGATGCTTCATACACTGCTTTGTAAGTGCAGCTATCAGCTTTTAGGTGGAATCTTGAAGTCTAATGTCACCATTGAATTAAAAAAAAAAAGAAAAAAAAATAATGCATATAAACTTAGACAATTTGAAACCATTATGTGCTCAACAAGTTTGCATCAGACACAGAATAAAGACTATGATAAAACCAAAGCTTTATCTCCTTGGTAATAAAACCTTGCATTTGACCTGGGTTCCACCTGTCACAAGAAGCTGTGCAAGGAATGCTGATAAGGGGAATATGAAACTCACTTTTGTACTAAGCCAAAGCCTCAGTGAGGTGGGGGTTTGCCTGGTTTCACTGTAAATGGTCTGTACTCACAATTGCTGAACCTCCCATAAATTAAGCAACAAACAAAGCTTGATGCAAAACTTAATTTCCATTTCACCATTACTGCACAACGAGATTGAGCAAGTGAATCTACTGCAGACAAATTGAATGCTTTAATTTCAAATATTCCTTTTATTTTTATTGATTATTTCTCTTTCAGGACGTTTTCTAAAGCCTCAGCTGTGCTCCCATAATTGTCTCTTTTACATTAAAACTCTCCCTTAAGCTGTGGCCCTTATGTTTAGAGTATACTTGAGGGTAAGACATGTAAAAACTAAAAAACAAAGAGGTAAATATACAGAGAAAGTATAAAGGGGTAAATATGTCAGAGGAAAATAGCATAACATTGTTTTTTTTCCAAAGTCCCCCACCATGAAAGAGAAAATACACAGTAGAAAAAAACTGAGAAGTAAACTGGGGAAATCAAAAATCATATTTCCATTCATTTTGATAGTTGAGTGACAGACTATAAGTAGGAACACATAGGCTTTTTCTATTTAAAGAACCAAGTGATAGATCCTCTAAGAGTTCTGCCCTCCTAAAACATCATCCTGTCCCATGGCGTGAAGTTTGTTGTTTTAAACATTTAGGTCTATTCACAACAGGATGTATCTTTTCCTTGAGAATATCTCAAGTCTGTCTTTTTTTTCCCCACTTTGTGATCTTTTCCCTCTATTCTTCTGACTGTGATAGGCTGAATTCAAAGAACTGGTATGTGAGGAACTTCTTACCACAGTATGAAGGATGTGAAGCACAAATTGCTGACTGATCAGGAACTTAGTCTGGATGTAGATGAGTACAGGATTGTGACTCGTGGTGATGGATTTGAAAATGCCAGCAGTTGTACAAGAGCTTCATCCTACAGAACTGTCTCATGTGAGGAGGAGTTTGTCATGCAGACATTAGTTGCTTTACCTCTGGAAATGACACAATTCAGTATATCCCAAGGGAGAATATAAGCTCCTATTTAGTTGTAATGTTGCTTTCAAAATAAAGGTAAGAGCTGAGCCTCTGTTGCTACAAATGTATTCCAACTTCTGTCAGCCAATTTAATTATTAAGGAAATAGAAGCAGTGCTGCTCAACTCTCTCTTGAAAAATAGCTAAGCATTTAAGGTTTTTTCCTACATTCATCTGCTGAAATTTAAATGATTGTTATTACTGAAAGTATTAGCACAGCACAACTTAGTGGAAGCTTATATTTTGAACAAGATTTTCAAAGAAATTTCAACTCAGAAATCTATCCAAATCTAAAATTTTTTTTCCATAAGCAACATCCACACTGATTTTTAGACTGTGCCACTAGAACATCTTGTCTCCTTCCGTCCCTTTCCTCCTTCCTTCCTTCTTTCCCTACTCCCCACCCTCCTTTCTTCCTTACCCCACTCCTTGCTTTCTTTCTGTTCCCCTCCCCTCTCCCTGTCTTTCTCTCCATACACCTGAGGCATCCAAAACAGAAGAAACACATTAAACATTCTTCTGCATTTCTTTGTGCTCTCTTCCAGGAACATAAATAAAACCAAGTAATTGCAAGTGCCTTCAAGACTGCAGTTGGATTGCCCTCAAAGTGCCCTCAGCACATAAAATGTGCTGAAAGTAAACTAAATATATACACAGAAAAAGAATGAAAGTTACTTACGTACTGTCTTCCCAGGATTTAGAAAGTAGGGGAGAGTGGCAAAGACAAAGGACAAAAATAGAAAGGTTATTTTGATATATGACATTTTGATATTTAACAAATCTTGGAAAATTGAAGCTTTGGAGGTCTACCTTGCAAATAGCAGAGACTGGTGCAACTAAATAATCTGTCAATTTATTAATCTAAAAATATACATCAAATAAAAAACCAAAATGTATGAATGTCTGTCATGGTTTAAGCCCAGCTGGCCACTAAGCAGCACACAGTTGCTCATTCCCTCCCTCACCAGCAGGGAGGGGGAGACAATCGGACGGGTAACAGTCGGAAAACTCTGGTTGAGGTAAAGTTTAATAGGTAAAGAAAAAGCTGCATACACAAGCAAAGCAAAACAACAAATTCATTAACCACTTCCATGAGCAGTCAGGTGTTCAGCCATCCCAGGAGAAGAGGGAGGGCTCCCTCATGCTTAACAGTGGCTTGGGATGGCAAACACCCTAACTCTGAACGTCACCCACTTCCTTCTTCTTTCCCCTTCTTTCTGTCCTGATCATGATGTAGGGTATAATATCCTTTGGATCAGTTTGGATCACCCACCCCAGATGAGATTTCTCCCACCTTCCCAAGCACCCCCAGCCACCTCTCCAGTGAGGCAGTACCAGAAAGAGAAAAGGACTTGGCTCTGTGTAAGCCCTGCTCGGCAGTAACAAAAACATCTTTCTATTACCAACACTGTTTTCAGCACAAATCCAAAACACATCCCCATATCAGATGCTGGGAAGAAAATTTACTCTAGCCTAGCCAAACACCACCTTACCTATCTTGAACAAAACAATGGTAAATTAGATATAACTCAGCAATATTTCTGAGTTATATATTTAATTTTACAAATTTTCCTGGAAAAATCATTCAAACCTCATGAGGCAAGATTTTAAAAACAGGAAACCTTGTTACATGAATTTATGTAATGTAATCTGAGAGAAAAACAAAACAAAACAAAACAAAACAAAAACAGGCACTTCTGTGAAATCCTGTTCTCACTCTAGCCAGTATACTCACTAAGTTTGTGCATAAAAACACTATCTTAAGTGGTATTTTCGTATGATTGAATGGTCAGACAAAAGATCACTTGTTTTCACAGAAACAGACTACAGGGAACAGAACACTGCCAGCATATTCGCATTAAGGAATTACAATTAGTGGCAATTCTGACTGCTTCTTTTCTGTTTGTGTAATTGTAGAAACAAACATCACTTTTATTTGTCTAATAAAACTTAATGGAACTATTAGAAGACTGCTTTTCCTGGGCTTTTTTTCCTTGCTAGGTATCTGAGGAAAAGGAAGGCAGAGTACAGTATACTCTGTGTTCTGTGCAGGACACAAGAATACACTTTTTGCAGCAGATTTGGTGTGAAAACATAATATTTCTGTTTGAATCTCTGCTGACACTAAATAAATAATTTATTGATTTAAAGAAATAAAATACTAGGATGCAGGGTTATTTTAATGTAAGAGTCTAGTAAAAATAAAATTTTATGGTTACAGATATCCAAGCAAATGTCTGTCTTTGAAGACAAGGAAATGGTAGTTCATATTAATGGAATACCAATCTGGTGCTGAATACTCATCTAGTCATTCTCACCTCCTACGTTCTGTCATCCTCCCTTAATGGCATGTTCAAGGAAAGGATTATATAAAAGAAGTTTATTATAAAATTGGATAGAATGAGTCACCAAAGGATACTTAAAGTCAGCCTGTCCAACAAGGTGGTAATGTTGTCCTACTTAATTTGCTTGCTTATGAATTATATGTCTTCTGTGTTAAAGGACAAGCATAATACTGTTCCAGCTTTATGGTAGTAAGTTGATCTATATTTACTCCACTCCCAGATGTGCAGGTAACACTGGATACTCATTGTGCCTTTAAAGATTAAGGTCTTAAAAATACTGGTTCTGAATCAACAGTGAACTTTAGCAAAACTGAACTTTGTCAGTGGAAATGACTCAGGTATTTCAAGTTAGGAACACACTAGGAACACACTAAGCATTATCCTTTGTCAAGGAACAGCTCTTTGCTTCAACTAGAATTTGTTGAAATTAATTTTCCTTTTCTGTGTACGGATTTTGGTTTTTATAAGTGAAAACTGTGAGCAGTAAAAAAAAAAGCGAAACGTGACTCTTGCTTCATTCATTGGGAAAAATTAACTTCATACTAGTGAGATGTAAGAAAGGGATGTCAGCTAAGAATTGAAGGATGACATTTGTGTAAGAGATCAGATTTTCTGGAATAAAAGATACAATGTGGTGCCTATAATCACGACAAATACTCCTCATTGGTAAGGAATTCTAACACAGTTGACATTCAATTAAAATTTTATAAGCACTAAAATACACTTTCAGTAAGTCAGAGGAGCAGCAGATTCTTTCTTTCAGTTACTCCACTAATTCTTTGTGACATTCCACTCTTGCTAAATATAATTTTGTTTAAAAAAAAATCATCCTGGAACTATGGTAGCTTAGATACTTATTTTAGAAGGGTTCAATTGTTATTCCACTGTGATTGATATAAATAAAGTTATATATATCTATATGTATATCTTCCAAAAGGCATAGCTTATTACTCTTCATAGGCCTGAATATTATTTAGAGGCCTTGCTTTTGCTATCCACTCCTGTGTCTACTCAAGTAAAAAAATATTCTAAAGCAAGTTATAATAATTATATTTTTATAACACATGCCTTTGCTGCAATGAATGACTTATGTAGGTACTCAGAGTGGATGGAGAACATTTAAAGATACACTTGGTTAATTTAAGGGTTTGTTCTCTTTTGGAAGGATGATCGTCTCAAATATGGCTGTTGCCAAAACTTGTTCAGGAAACATTCAGCCAAATAAAATGGATATAATTTAATGCCATTTATGTATGCTGGCATTTCTGAAAAGGAGTAAGCCTCTGCACCAGTGGTAGTCACACATATTTTAACTGTGTTTCAATGTTTGTTATAATCCTAAGATATTTTCTTTCTCTACAGCAGCTCTTAAAAATATTTTCTGTTCTCAGATCCCACGATAGAAAACAGGCTCCAAAATAGTAAAGACCTCTGAATAGGTCTGGGGAGATATATTTTCTTTTTCTTTCTTTCTTTTGGATAACTTGCAGGTACAAGAATAAAGCTACTACAGGCTAAAACTCTTTGATCTAAATTTCAGCCTGAAAATCTAACAGGAACTGAAACACTTCTAAGTCTTATCTTCGTCTTTGTTTTATTTTGGTCAAACAGAATATCAAACCCTAAATGTGCACATTCTATTAAAGAAGACCATTACTAAATCTGTTAGAAAATGTATACCCCCTCATTTTTCCTAACTTCCCATATATTGAAATGAATAAAACCACAATCAAATGCCATCTGGTGTTTCAGGAAACTACAGTATGTGGGCAATTGACTTTTCCCTCATATAGATTTCGGCACCTGAAGGTATTTACTTTGGCATGATGGTCAGAACATTTAGCACATGATTTCCTTAAAATCCTTCAGCAAGGCATCTCCCAAGTCACCTCCAGTCCCAGACTGGCCCACATGAATCACAAAATTAGTCCTGGGAGCTAAAAAAAGAAGGAATTAAAAAAGAAGGAAAACCTCCAATCCCCACAACCGCACTGTCAGATAAAACTGTGTCTATTCTTCCTAGTAAGGATTTTAGTAGCCCAGCTGGGATGTGGGAGAAAAGGTTACATTCTCTCCAGTGACAGAGGGAATTTGAATTCTTATTCCCTAATAGACAAATGCTTGGCATTACCTTTTCTGTGGTGGGAATCATATTTTCCCACTATAGTTCTATTTTATACAGCAAAATGAATATTGTTTGGTAAAGAGAGATGAAGTCACACATAAAAACTATTTGGTTTCATTTGTCTCTGGCATAGTTCATGCAAAATTCTGATTGAAATATTTGATACAGAAGGGAACATAAAATTATTAGTAGGTCTTAATAACACCCTTAAATAGGCCAGAATAGCACTACTTAACTCTGAAGGAAAAAAAAAAAGCCTGCAGACTGGAAGAAGTCGAAAGGAGTTGGCAAAATACCATTCAAAAATATTTCAGTGCAAAGAATCTAAACAAAGTAAAAAATGCTCTTTTAGGGGAACTAAGTATTTTAATAATGAAACATATAATCATCCTAAACTCATGCATTTCATTAAATGTTTTAGGCAGTTGCCTAAATGGCAAAAATCCTCATTGGCCAGAATAACACTCCTAAATTCTTATGAGTAAAGAGGAGCTTTTTTCTGTTCTCTTCATGGTATTTAACTGTTTAGCATCACAATATATCTATGGAAAAATCCAGGATATAAGTTCTACTCGTTCATGCATTGCATATTTTGCTTTGATAATTAGAATTGTGATTTGGGAATTTTTTAAATGGAAAAATATCTACAAGTTGGTATTACAATATTCAATATTTGCTTACAATCTGTCTCCTGTTTACTCACAAAGACTAGACAAAAGATGAAAATTTACATTTTAATTAAACCCATAAAATGTATCATATGTTGAAAAAAATTATTAAAACTGTTGGAGGTTATAAACCCTCAGAGAAGTAAAATATATTTATTCAGATTTTAGATGATGGTTTGCTAATCTATGAAAATATTTATGAAAAAAAATATTCACAAAGGCAATCCTTATTCCCATAATTCAAAGTGTGCTTCAGTTATTCCTTTTGCGTTATTATTCTTTCGAAAAAATCTAAAGTTGGACTAAGAATAAATCATAGCAGATTTATCAAGCAGATACTGCAACTTTGCTCTTATATACAGATTATCTTGTATGTAAAATATAATACATATGTGATTAAAATAATGATATGTGATGAATCTTCTACACCCTAGGAAATTCTGCAATGTTCTTCATAGTCCAATGTTTATAAACAAAGTATTTCCAAATGTAAAACAGAGAGATCCATACTGAGATATGAGACACATTTGTAGCAGTTTTTGTCAAATTCCAAACAGGAGTCAGTAATGGTAACCAAACAGATCACACAGGCACAATGAGATCGAATCTTACTGGGAGATTAATTAAAACAGGAGAGTTCAAAATAAACACAGAAAAAAAATAAAATAGCTTTCTGTCACAAATCAAAATTCTGGTAAAATTCGTTAGCACAATGTGTTATGAGGAATGTTTACAAACAAAAAATCAGAGAGTTTTTGGAAATCATGCTTTACTTCGGGTAACTCTAAACAATTGTGGCATGCATAAGGACATATGTGAACACTGAGAGAAAAACTCTATAGGGAGGAAAGAAGATAACACAAGTAGATGAACCCTCCCCTAAAATTCTTATAGATTTCTTTCCACCAGATATATCTGTAAAATAAGCATGCATAACAGAAAAGTAATTTGAAACAAGGATTTAGAGTGGTATCAGATTAAAATTCATCTAAGTCATGAAATTTATGAGGACTAGAAATTTGAAATGTAACAGATTTTTTTGTACATGTTCAAGATAAAAGAGATGGAAAACTTGACCTATATATTTCATCTCTCCATTCTGTCTTGAATACCTGAGACGACAAGTATATTTAAGAACAGGGGATTTAAAAAGACAAACAAGGGGGATGCTAATCATATATAGTGTTGAAAATTTACTGAAGTCATAGTTACAAAATAGTGATGTATTTAGGGTAGTTTAATAATTCATTGTAAAAAAAACCCTTAACCCAAAACTCAAGAATACACATCACCTGTATTTCTAAAAGAAGGCCATGATTATTTATATGCCTTCATTATACTATTTTCACTTCAGGATAACTTAAAAGATTTTGTCCCGAAGAACTTTTTTAGAAACAAACAAACAAATAAACAAATCCCACCACACTAAGAAAAAAAAATAAGATGCCAAGATCCATTTTGTAATGATGGCTTAAAAAAAAAAGTATTAAAAAGTCAAAGAAACCCCCAATGTTTGTATAGCTTATCTCAGTGAATGTATCACAAAGATGCGAAAACATTTTTATAAGAGAGACTTTGAAGTTTATGTTTTCATCATCTCTCTTCTTGAGAATGATAGATGTGTCATCAGTACACTGGGTGCATTCAGAATGATAATGTGCATATGACAGTCTGAACTGCTGTTCTGTTCTGGATAAGAGAAATGTTCTTCACTAAAACAAAAGTTACCGCCAGTTTGATTGGTTGGGAATCTGCTAATAACAGTATCCATGATGTGAGATGTATTCTTTGGGACCTGTGTTTAGGAGTGGTAATTTGGAGAAGCACAGTGTCTTCTCAATTTCTTGACATATGGAATGGCAATCTTTCTGTTTCAATTCA
The DNA here is from genome assembly GCA_013400575.1 of Peucedramus taeniatus. NCBI lineage: Eukaryota > Metazoa > Chordata > Aves > Passeriformes > Fringillidae > Peucedramus > Peucedramus taeniatus. The sequence goes on along the minus strand of WBNO01027422.1, from coordinate 7,643 downwards.
TTTGTGTGGGTGTGCATGGGTGTATGGGTGTGGATATCTACAGCAATAATGAATTTATTCCTGTAATATTAATAAGTTTATTACTGTAATATTTATATGTTACAGTATCCCATGAAGGAACACACTGGAGCCCCATGGAGTGGCCATTTCAGAGAAGCCAGTGCTACTCTGGCTCTTTTTGCCATCAGTGTGTCACATGGAGTTCTTAAAACAAAATGCTAATAGAAACATGGTGCTTCTAGCAACATCACTGTAACCTTTGTTGAGCTAGGTAGAATTATCTGCTTGAAAAAATACCAATTTGGGTTTTTTCTTATGGTATAAAAAGACATTATCTCCTTAGTCCCATACCAAGATAAACTTAAATCTAGAAATAGTTTCCTTGGTTTAACCATAGATACGGCAACATGAATGTTCAACATTTCATGAATCAAGAGTATGCGTCATTAAACATTTTAGTAGAATAATTTAACTTAATTTAGTTTTTCCTGTCAATGTCCTTTCAGAGCCTTCCCTTCTAGCTTCCTTTTGCTACATTGACTTGAAAAGATTGAATTTACCCAGTATATATCCTGAAATTTTTCATTAACTTCTCTCCAGATGAAAGTTGCAATTATGTCTTCACTGAAGTGATAGATACAAATATATTTTGTTGAGATATTGATTTCAATTATTTAGTGTTGTCTCAAAGCTGAAGGTCAACACTGGAGTACTATGGTAATGCCACCATGTCAAAGTTCCTGAAAAGGTAGAAATCACTGTGGATGAAATCTTTTCTTTCTTCTTAGAGTAGCTGTAAATTTTTAACAGCTGTTTCAAACTCCAAAGATCATCTAGAGTATTCAGGAGATTGCCTAATATCAAAGAACATTAAAAAAAAAAAAAAAAAAAAAAAAAAAAAAAAAAAAAGAGCAAATCAGAAAATATCCCAGACTTGAACCACATCATGCTAGACCTGTTTTTCCTTGGAAAATCTGGGGGGCTGTAGCTGGTAAATGAAGACCCTGTTCTTATATCCACTCATGCAGATGTTCATAAGAAGAGAAACAACAAAAATTAATTCAGATACAACTTAACCACATAATTGTGTGCATCAGAATTGAATCACGTTGAAGAAAGGACAGAAGCAGGAGTTATGGTATGGATAATGCCTGAAAATACGACCCCACAGATTTTAGTCAAAAGGAATGAAGAGAAAAAAATGTATAAATCTGAGCCTGGGTCAATGTTTACAAGAGAAATTCTGAGACATCTGATCTCCAGTTTCTTGCTTTTAAGTACTTTCTTCAAAGGTGATATCATTAGGGATGCATTTAACACGTTATATTTGAATAGGGAATAAATTATAAAGAACAGACAGATCTTAAGGCACCTCCTTTTTTTTTATTCAGAAAGCTTTCTATGCCTTAGCATGCACCACAAGTGCATACATGAAGAGAGTGTACAAAGCCCTTTGTGCATTTTAAGTTGATATTCCTTTGCTGCTCTCATGGAGTTTCTGGTAAACAAACCCAAATGCAGAGGATATTTATTTTTTCCTGTGATCTCTTGGCTTGACTCATTCAGCCTCTTTAATAAGAATCCTTGCAGATTTTCCCTGCTTCTACAGTTTGCACTTAAAACTATAGAGATAAAATAAGAACAGACAATGGAATGTTTAATTTTTAAAGATTTCAATAACTGTAAGGCCAACAAACACAGTGAAGTGTTCCTGCTATTAATGTCAAGTTCAATAAATGTCACCTATTTGCATAGGCCCTGAAGTTCTATTTGTATTCAATTGCTGTCATATAGTTTTGTCACTATTGGATGAATTCCTCTGATGAGAAATGTTCAATACACCCTTCACCTAGAGATCTGAGGAAGTCAGATAATACATTACCAGCAGAACTGAACACATGTTTTTTAAGAAATCATTTACAAAAATCAATGAAATGATTGTTTTGGGTGCTGTGTTGTAGAGTAGATTATATTGCAGTGTCCTCCTGGATAATGGATGTTCTTCCCACTCTCATGTAAGTGTACAGAAGGCCACTTAACCTCTAATTCTCTTATTAGATTTACAGTGGAAAAGTGAAAAGAATTTCAGCTGTGGATGGCTTGTGAAATTTGTAAGCACAACTACTGGATGGGCTGATGAAAACCTGAGAAAATTACTGTCAAAACTTATTTTTTGCAGTGGAAAAAAAAGTAACTATGAAATTTTTTTGGAGAGATGAACTGAGGAAACTGGGCTACAGGACTTTGCCCAGTAGTACCTTGCAGGAGATGAGGACAGACTTTCAAGTTACTTTAGAAGTAACTTGTATATTTTTTTTTCTTACAGGAATTGCTCATTTTCTTAATATAATCCTGGGGTGCATTACACCCCCAGTAAGGGGACAATGTGATTGACCATTCATGAATACAAATACTGTGCAGTTTGCTATACAACCATGAGTGTGTATCTATGAAAGCAGATTTCTAATTTTTGATATGCCGTTCTGGCTGCATATATTCTCTTTATCATCAGAAAAGATCTGAAAGATACAGCACAATCAGCATGCATTTTTAACCTTGCAGAACACAGCTACTTAAGTGATTTCTAGATGGAAGAAGAGCAGTATAATTGGACTGAGTTTTCACATAAATCACTTCCAGCAGGAAATGCAGCTCTCTTATTGATAATATACAGAAGGCTTATTACTAACAGTGTTGGTGAGAGAAATTAATTATTCCCAAAAATGTGTAGAGAGACATACAAATAGGCACAGATTTAAGAAAAAATCTATTTGCCTTCAAATTTGCTTGTTCAGTGTTAGAAGGAAATTGTTATGATCCTTCTTAAGTGTTTTAATGATAATTATCATATTAAAAGGCATAATCCATAAAAAACATTATTTTGAATGTATTCTGTATTTTCCAGGGCATGATGTAAAATTGTACACACACACATGGATAAATGTATCTGTTTACGAAAATGCATACATTTTTTATAATTAATTATGTTAGTATTAAAAAAATGCATTTGAAAAAAAATTGAACAGCAAATTATATCTTTCTAAGAAGGCAAGTGTAATCAGTAAGGTAATTTATATCCTGTTAAAATCATCTTCCTGGCCATTTGCTGGGCTTGCTCCATGATGTCACTGCCTGCCTTGTCCTGAAGAGCCAGCACAGGAAACAGATATGGTCCAGCAGGGTAGAACAGAAAGGAAGGATGATCTCTCTCAACCTGCTAGTAACCCTCTGCCTAATGGGGCACAAGATACTGCTGGCCTTCACTGCTGCAAGGACAGGTCCCTGGCTGATGGTCAACATGGTGTCCACCAGGTGCTTCTCTGCAAAGCTGCTCTTCAGCCGAGCTCTAGTGGTGCCTGGCTTTATTTTTCCCAGGGGCAGGACTTGGTATGTGCCTTTGTTGAAGTTCTGGAGGTTCCTACTGGCCCCCTTTTCCAGCCTGTCAAGGCTCCTCTGAATTGAAAGACAACCATCTGGTGCACCAACTAAATCTAATTTTGTAACATCTGCAAACTTGCTGAAATTTATTCATCAAATTTTAAAGGTAGAAGCTACTAATTCTATGTTTTCATAATTTATCATACAAATCTTCATCTTGCATTCACCTTGAGTAGTATTATGTATTAAAAGACCTCCAATAAATTAGTTACATTACTTGGTGAATAAAGAATTGGGTCTTATTCATTATGCACAAATGTTTCAGAATCTGACTGTACATTATTCATTCTCGCAATACTTTCAGATACTGAATGTACAATTTTTTTCTACCGCTCTTAGATTGTCATTTATTTGACAAACAAAAATATATTTTTATTCTAAACTGAAGTTGATATTACATTCTACAAGAAGTGAAACACTGTGTGAATGCTACCCTTAGAAAGATAGAACTTCAGGGCAGTTTGGGTGGACACATCCTGTTTTGGAGAAGAAGGAAGTGAACAGTATAAACATTTCTTGTCAAGAGACATTTCTTGACATTAAACAATTTCAGGGAACAGCCTTGGCCACTTTTAGCTTTGTACCATAAATGAAACAGCCATGGAACAGGAATCCCGTTATGGTGAGCACCAAAGCAGGTACAAGTTCCAGTGTTCTCATTGCCCAAATCAGAGCATCTCTTACTTAAGACTAGATAATCCTGTTGTTTGGATAACTTCAGGTACAGACATTGTATGCAAAACCCAGAGACATGTTTAAAGGGTCTTCAGGCTTCTAGAGATTTGAGAATGAGACATTACATTAAGCAGTAATTATGTAATAATTAATTTGCACCAATTAATACAATAAGACAAATAAAGAAATATATTTATGCTTCTGTTGCCATGTGAACTGCATTTTTTACCTTTGTTTTTTAGGATTTTTCCCCTTTGCCTATCCTATGTTTTGATGCCTTCTCTCCTACAAAACGGCTTTACACTTAACAAAAAATCCAAATCTAATAATAGAAATTATCTGACAGGAATACAAATTCCAACTCGGGAACTCCTATTCCAGTTTTGAATTGTGGCAGAATTAAGAACTCCCCAGATCCTACTTCCTGTCATTTTTCTGTTTTTCTATTTCTCCCCAGAATTGAGCCCTGTGGATTTAGCCACAATTTAACAAGCTTAGATGTCTTTCTCACACATAAATTTATATGTAAACTTACCTTCATTTTTAGATGAGCACATAACACACACGCACTGCATTGCAGAAAGGAATTGGAGATGTAGGAGTTATTTTTCCATTAGAAAGCATTTCAATCTCTGTCCAAGACAATAAAAAGGAAATTTGCATTCCATAAAACCAATAAAAGGCTGAACAGGTTATTGCTAAAGAAAAGATGTTCTTGATTTTCTGTGGACACTTTCAGGGAACAATAATGATACAAATATGACAACAACACTAGATGATACATTCACTTCTTTAATTATGGAGGCATTTCTAAGATAAATATTGAAATTATTCATCCTTAATATATTCATCCTAAATATATTGACTCAATATAATCCTCTTTCAGGACTCTGATTCACCTGTAACTGTGAATCAATATCTAATGGCTGAAGATGTTTTTGCATGTTTCTGCACTGATGGCTGTTGCTTTTCAGAGTGACATCCCTAAAGAGCACTTGCAGAAGACCCTAACCACCACTTTTTCAGCTTCTGTAATAAACAAAGCTGAAGATCAGGCAGGAGCAGGAGTGGGGGTGACTCCAGCATTGGCCAGGCAGCATCTGCCATGCCCAGTCCAGAGGATCCAAGTGACACCTCAGGGACAGGGGTGGAGATTGTCCCTGCTGTGGGACAGGGGCTGATGTGGGGTCCTGCACTGTGGGGTGAATGGGTGAAGCCCCACGAGAAGACCCAAGGGGGAGCTGTGTGGGACAGCTAGCCTAGCTAGAGCTTTCAGGACCCAAAATTTTGCTGGTTTTCAGTTGAGAGAAAGCTAAATGCACTTCATAATTCTGTGAACAGGGCATTTTGACAGTCATAGTGATGTGGTCATGCTTTTTTTTTTTTTCCTTTGTAAGCAAATGGAGGTGAGTAGAGGAAGGAGCTAGGTCAAGATGAATGCTCTTATTATCTCTCTTCTCATAACACTGAAAATGTTTTCATCTGAAATCTGTCACTTTGAATTGGGGTGACCAAAGACTGAAAATTAGTGTTCCCCTTTTCTAGGCAAGCATTCTCAAATGTTTTTTTTTCTGCACACCTTTTCAAAAGAAAGAAAGAAAGAACAGAGAGCTCCTCATACTTTTGTTTCCACACACAGAGGCTCATGACAGTTCAATTGCTTCAATCCAAGAGGAAAGATGGAAAAGGAAATTAGGAAAGCTCAGGTGGAAAGCTGCAAAATTGATGTCTTATGATTTGTATATCAATAATTAGAAACTGAGCAGAGCAGATGACAGAGTGGTCATTTTTAAAATGCCAGACAGAGGAGAGTGTTTCTTCTATACATGCAAAAAAAAGCTGCCTTTATTCTGCTACAGAAAAAAAAAAAAAAAAAAAAAAAAAAAAAAAAACTACTGTATGAATAAGTATTACTCAGGAAAATTGTTAGCTGAGGAGGAGATTTCAGGATGCAAATTATGACAGACAGCAGAGGGCTAGAATATTCACAGTTTGAGGCTTCTTAAATTTGCCTAAGCAGCAGAGCTTCAGCTGAAACGTCATTTTCACAGTATGCCCCAGGTTATACTGAAAGAGCAGAAAACCTGCACATAATGCATGAAACAGAGAAGCCCAAGGATGCCAGGAGAAACCAGTATCCAGAAAAAAGCCTGTTTTGTGAGAAGATCTTACCCCAGTATTGTTGCACCTGTCTGCAACCTGGTTCTAAAGCTTTTGCTAGAGCACGGAAGCAAAGATAATGGCAAGAACTAAATATGGCAAGGAACCCATCTTTTTCTCTTTGTTCACAACTACTCCATTTAAATTGTAAAATGATGTAATGAGTAATTGAGAAACATAATTATAATTTTCCCAATATTTCTTAAAAAAATAAAGATGGGAAAAACCAATATATTGGGGAAAGATAAAAGAACAGAAAGGAAAGTTAGTGAATGAAAGATTGGATAGAAGGAATAGAAATGAGGAAGAAAGGCAAGAGAGAATTAAGGGATGAAAGTTGATTATTCTAATTTTTATTAGCCCATGTCTGGCAACTGGTACTTATTATTAGTGGGGAAAAAAGAGGCAGAATTCAACAAAAGCAGTTTGCTCCTCACTGTTGAAGAAACATCTGAAGAGGCAGCTCAAACCATTAAAAATATAAAAGCTGAAAGTTGCCTAAAATTAGTTACAAGTCAAATTCAGCAAAGAATAGTTGATGAAATATATACATGTTTTAGAAAAAAAATCATTTTTCTCAGATCTAAACCTTTATTTTGAATGTTTTGGGTTCGGTTGTATTTTCCATCGCTCTAGCAATTTGCTTCAGTAACACTTTTTTTTTCTGGGTTTAGAGCTATATTTGAACATAAAGTTGTAATTATTCCATATTAACAGATACAATTTAGATTATTTATAGTAGTTTCTATACAAGAATTGGACTGTGAGAAATAGTGATATTCTGACTTATGATCCAAACTGGAACAAAAGTATATTTTGGAATGAGAATTTTTGTTCTAGGAAAAAAAAAATTCAAGGCCCAAATCTTTTCTGTGCTATTCTCATTTTTTTTAAGGTGCTCGTGGAAATTCAAAGTAGGTGGATAGGGTTAGGAATGTATATTAGAGTAAAAAATTACCAAATAGAAAATAATAATTTTCTTGCCTGCTATTAGACAAAATTAATTTAAATATTTTCAGATATCCAACCAAAAAATGTTCATATTAGTGGTAAATAGTTGCATGAAGCCTAAGTCAGCCATCATATATTAGCAGGAGTTCAGGTATGAATTTTGAACACGACATGTGTGAACATACTTTTGGAAGACAAAGTATCAGTGCTGGTGAGAAAAAGGGTGATGCTGTACAAGAAAAATCAAATAGATTCAGGTAAGGGTAAGTTAAACTTTCATGTGTGCAAAATTTAAAAAATATGGAGTTAATATTTCTAAACAAGCAGAAAGTGTATTTATGCATTGATTTTATTATTTTAATTAATTAATATAACATAATATAAAATATTATAATATTATATTATATATTATATATATA
>WBNO01027421.1:293-47044 GCA_013400575.1 Peucedramus taeniatus | reverse complement strand
ATTAAGATGCATTTGATATTAATTCTGAGATCTATAATAAATTTTTTGTTATATTTTTATTATACTTGAAGAGAGAGATTTCTCTAAGTGCGTGGCCTATAGAAAGCTCTAACCTTTTCTGTGATTTTAATTTTATTGTGTGGGTTACTTGTTTTTTTTGTGTACTTAAGGTTTATTGATATATGGTAGGCATTTAAAATAGAAAACAATTGCAGAGGAAAAGGGTGGGATGAGAGAAGACTTACGGGGTCATGCTGCTTATTAGTATTTTGGATAATTAGGGAGTTAAAAGCAAGTTATATTGTACCTTATTTTATTAAATGTATGTAAACAAAATTTATTTTCAGAATTGAAGAAACCTTCAAGTTGTTCAAAACACCAAGTCCACCTCTGGGAATACCTGCAAGCACAGGTCTTCAGACCTGGTCTCTGCAGACTTACGGATACCAGAAATAATCTGTGTTTGTACAGCGTTAAATTTTTAATATATCGAATTTGTAATGATCACCAGTGCTTTTATTGCTTTGAATAAATATTTTACTCATGCATCTGTGTATTGATTTCCTTCCCCACGACCACAATTTTTGGTTTTAAAGACTGTTCAGATAGCTTCTTCCCCCTTCCTTGCACTTTTGTAAATTGAAGTCATTACAGCAGTGTATTCTTGTGTTGACATTTGTTAGCAGTGTGCTAAGTAATATGTTTTTTAAAGTGCGGGCTTGAGGACTGTGGTTTACATCCTGTTGGAAACATTCCAGCTGGAACTTGCATATTACACCCAAGAGGCATTCTTACATACCATCTTACCATCTGTACTGTTGAATAAGTCTTAATAAAAAACTTACATACACAGTTTCAAATATGTACCTTTTTTGCTGGTTTTTTTTGATTTTTAAATATAAGTTTTCATGCTGAGCTGGAGAGCACCAACACTTTATGGCTTCCATTAACACTGGCAGAGTGAGGGTCAGTTTGATCCTAAACACTAAAATGTGCAAGTAAGTCCACAGACTTTGACTGCAAGAGATGTGTTGAGTGTTTTAGTGCTCTTACCCAACACATTTTAAGACCAGCAGCACAGATGGAGACCAGTCAGTACACAAAGAAACACAACATTTTCATTATTTGAAGCCATATTAAGATTTCTATTTAGAGACATAAGTAGATGTAAGACTTCCATAAACATATGATCAAACCAAAGATGTGTGAGGCTTGATTAGATTTATTTAATTTTTTATTACTTTTTGTAAATTGGTAGCCTATCGTATCAAATCAAGGTTCCTTTGTGTTTTAATACTTCACTTTAAAAGATTTTTGGAGTTTAATATTACAGTTGGATTTTTTGGGGGCAGAGTTTGCAGATGAAGGCAAAAGCAGCTGTTTGACATGCTGTAAAAAGTGCTTTCTATGTTGTAACAATAATTATGATTGTTTTTCTATAACCATATGGAATATAAATGGACTTTATTTTACACAGAAACAGGGGAGCTTACGGTGATCTGTTATGTTATACAAACTAGTTCTGGGTTTTTTAGACTTCTGTGATTGGACTTACTTCTTCAGTTGTTTAAAAATAAAAGAACCTATAAAGATTGGATAATAGGAGTGTGTTTTGCTGCTTAATTGAAAATAGGCCTTGCAAATCACTGTTCATTATTCTAACAATGAAATGAAGTGAGGTTTCCTAAATGTTGGAGCTGTTAATGTCTTAAAATAGGACTACAGCACCATCTTGTGGAAATCTTATAAAGTCATCAAGGAAGTAAGAATTAATATTTGTCTGCTATAAATTGCTATGATCAAATATTTTGAATTATCTCTCTCTTATTTTTCCTCTTTGCCTTGAAGACAAAGATGCTTCTATGTTCAGTAAGATATTTATTCTCTGTGATATTTGATAAAGTTTGTGGCTGGAACGAGAGGAATGACTATTGCTTGTTGATGTCATGGCAAAAATGAGTAGTGTTGGTATACTTGATTCAAGTTACAGAGACTTATCATTGAATGCATCTGGGGAATGCAGTGAGTGTTAGAAAAAACTCTCTGTGTGTGCAGTTCAATATCACCTCCATTTAGTGCTATAAAATTGAAAATCACAAGTTGTTTAATTATTTACTTCTTCCAGCAGCTTATATAGTACTGAAAAGCTAAAATCAAGGATATGGACAAACTAAAGTTTGAGAAGTGCATTATTGTCTTGCAAAGGTTAATTTTTCTGGAGAAATGGGAAATTAAGATGATCAAAATATATTAGAAGCTACTAATTGTGGAAATTACTTAGTTACTTTGTATTACAGATGCTTAAAATTCTTTACTAATCACTAGTGAACAGGGCTTGAAACAACCTTTTTCTATCAGCTACTTGTTTTGACATTTGAAGTTAGGCATCATTTCAAATAGTTGCAGTTGTAATATATTCTACCTTAAAATGATTTATTTGCTAATTATGTACAGTAATCTTTTCAAACACTTTATGCCACATATAGTTCAGGTTTTTTTTTTAGGACCTTTTTAACTCTGTGTGATGAAAATAATTTATAATCCTCAGACAACAAAATATGCTTCTTCAGGAAAAGTATTATATCTGCAAAAATGGTTTAATAGTATTTAATAGTATTTAATAATATATGATAGTATTTTGCTTCTGTGGTCTGTAGGCAGATTTCTGTGTGACAGAGATCTGTGTTGTGGTCTTTGTAGGATACTGGGGACGATGCACTCTGTCACCTGTTCCAGATGAGCAGTCAATACAAGGGTAGTGGTTAGAACACTTTTGAGTGACCCAAATAGGGAAAAGAAGTTGTACCAAAACTATGATATTCCTTCCCCGGAGCGTCCTATGGCTTATTTAATAAAATGGTATCTGTTAGTATCTGTTAGTATCTGTTTAGGCAATGTGACCTTATCTGGGAGAAAAATGCTGTATTGGTCATTGCAAAACTCATTCTGTTTAGACAATCTAGAGCAGATGCTTGATTTGGAAGTGCTGAAGTTTTTTATTCTCTAGGAGCAAACTGATCTAGTTACAGATTCACAACAATTAGCAGTAGTGTGGAGTACTGATGTTCTAATGCAGCATTGTGTGTTGGTTTTCCTCTCCCCTTTTCCTTTGCAGTTATTTTAAAGAAAACTTATGCTGTAAAGCAAAATCACTTGATGATAGACTCGAAATCAACAGAAATATAATTTTGCCAATATTAGGTTTATAATGATAAATTTTTAGCATAAGCAATGTCAAAGAATATTGTGCCTCAGGGTATTTTAATCAAAGGTGAAATTTATTTCTAAAACATACTGCAAGGTCTTCATAAACTTTCACACTTGTGTTTCTGTTCTCTTACCTGGTGTTGCTGCATTGCATTGAGTGCATGTTGAAATATGAACTGGGATTAAGAGTTAGAGAGCCTTGAATACTTTCCATGAATGCTGAGAATAGTTTCACAAAGCTGAAGTTTTTGGCAGCTTAAGGGATTTCCTCCCAGTGCTGATCATTCCCATCTGTCTATGTTATCAACTGTGTTTTGTAACTGATGTGACTTAAATATACTCTTCTGAAAATAAATTGTGAGGGGTATTGGTTGTATTTTTTGGGTGGTCTTATTTTTTTTTTTTTTCTCATTCTCATCAGCTCTGTGATCAGCTTATGACATTGCATCCCAATGTTTGTGCCTGAACTTTTAGTTGGAGCAGCCAGCTATGCTCTCCACAAGTAACTGTGCAACAGGAGAGATAATGGATCAGGTTGGTGTTTTACTGCTGAAGGATATCTTTCTCTGAGTCTGCAGAGATCTAGAACTGAAGAAGTTCCTGTGCAAAGTCCCAATGTACATATTAATGAAAACTTGTTTAATGTATTTTTGAATTGATTGAATGAAAGGGCAAATGTGTATCTGAGAAAAACATGGAAGATAGGGTTAAAGGAAGTCTGAATCTACAGTTTGGAATTGGGTCCGTTTTCAGGAGCTGAAATAGTTCTGTTTATTATATGTGCTTTTGTTTTTCATTCTTATTTTCCCTTGGCTGGTTTTCTTGGATTTAGAGGCATATTTTTCATATGTTCAAAAATACCTGAAAAACTCAACCTGTTCTTTGCTGTGTAAAATGACCATAAAATATACAGGCAAATACAAACCCAATCCTTGGGGAATATTTTTTGTAATTTTTTGTATTGTGGAATAAATATGTATGAATAGGTAACACATTTAAAATTAATCACTGTATTATAAAAATAAGAAACATATTCTCCTTACAACCTTAGTTTAACTGTATGTATAAACTAGTCAATATAGTAAGTGGATTTTGAAGCATTTCATTGCTATCAATATAAGCAAGTTTCAATGTGAAGGAAGACTCTTCAGTTATTTCTGGCAGTGAATGTTCATCTACTTGATCCATAGGTGATGAAGTAGAATGCACTATACCTTTCCTATCATACTAACTGATGGTCTGGCATTGCATGGTCTTTGTCCCTATATTGTTGCATAAGACACTGATAGTGATTTTTTTGTCTGCTTGCTCCAGCTGCAAAATTAAGAGATCCCCCTTGTTTTTCTCTTGAGTATGATGTGGTTTGGTTCATTGTTGATGCCCGCTTTAAGAATTACTTAGGAAAAAAGCCAATGGAAAAAAATGTAGTCTGTTTTTTTCTTATAATTAAAACCATCCCATTGGAACCTATTGAAGGAACTAAGGATAAGTTCATGAACTTACTTGAGCTTATGTATTAGTGGTAACTTAGAGTCCAGCTTCTTGTAGTTATAAAAGTGGTTGACAGCTGTGATAATTTCAGTTAAAGTAGTTGTGCTTTTGTGTGAGCTACAGAAAAATAGGTGCTGATATGGTAGAAGATTACTAGCCTGACTACTTTATCAAGTTCCATTTTAAGCTGAGACATAACAATTTAACATCAGTGGCTCAAATTTTTCCGAGGTTTTTTCTTGTAACCCTGTTGGAACATTTCTGTATTCTCTATTATATATAGCCTTTTTCATGAAGATATACCAGCAAACAATATATTGCTCTAAGTACTTTGTGATTGAATGTCATACTCAAAACGTTAAATATTTTTGTTTGAAACTGACTTGGGCTGTGTTGATGCCCTGATCATAAGTTGTCTTGAATATAAAATATACAGTGGGAAGGGATACAATAGTTATGTTCCTTTAGCTTGGAAAGAACAAAAGGTATTTTTTCTAGTGATTGAGAAGGCACTGAGATTAATGTTATTTCATTGTTGTTTTGAAGGCTTCAGCCTTGAGTGAAAGTATTTTTATTACAGGTATGTCTTTGATAACTGTTTGGATTTTGAGAGAGTTTTCTGGTGGTTTTGCCCTCATTTTAAAGATTGACATAAATATGTGCTAATACTGATCTAGTAGTACAAACAGCAGCAGTGATCTGTAGGTGTTCTGGTAAGGTTTGTGAGCTTTGCTGTACAGGTATGGTTTCACCTTGGCAGTACATAAAGATAACTTATCTGTAAATCCCTTCTTGCTTAAGGAGAGAAGTTGTCTTGAGTAAAGAGCAAACTGAAGTCCTCATAGAGGTGACGCCTTGAAATATCAAAATCCAGAATGTGGAGGACTTTCCTGGTTATTGAAGTAAGGTCCACAGGAAATTCCTCTGGAGGAGATAAAAAATGGAACTACAAGGGAAGCAGGAAAAGGCTCTGGGTGATCCAAAAGTGGGTGTCAGCAGGACGTATTTTATTTAAGTTACACTTTTAAAGTTACCTTCAGAATGTAATGTGTCTGACAACCAAGCAGCACAAAATACCAATGGTGTGCATTTAATTAAAAGTATACTCTTGTTGAGAACCATTTGAAATTAAAATTGCTCAAATGAGTAGGAAAAATACACTATAGGATGGTGGTCATGTGGGTACTGTACCCATATGAACAGACCAAGCAACCTTGTGACCTGTGGCTCCATACCTAATACACAAATGGTTATATCAAAATTGTTTCCAACCTCCTCTGGGCAGATCTGTTGTTATCTCAACTCTTCATGCCCTACATTGGGCACCAATTAAGGCTATCCTGGTTTAGGAATGGTATCCCCCCCATCTGAGACTGCAAAACCACACTGCTGCTCGTTCTCCCCATTTTGCTCTCCCCTTTCCTGCTGGGTGGGATGAGAGTTGAGAATTGGAGGCAAAAAAGGCAAAGATCATGGACTGAGACAAGAACAATTTACTAGAAACAACGATGAGATAAGAAAAACAGTAGCAGCAACAGGATTAATAACCGAAGGGTTCAAAAAAGTGATTCCATGTAAAATGCTCACTGAGCCTAGAAGGAACCCCTTCTCCCTGGACAAGAGGGTGCCCTTCCCCTGCCCTCAGTAATGAGGTGAGGTGATACAGAATAACCTCCATGTCCTAATCACACCCTCTCCCTGCTACTGAAAAAAATTAACCCTGTCCTGGCTGAAACCAGGATAGACAGCAACATTGCTTCAGCAAATGATTTCATAAACCTTTAATCAATAAAAGGAGATGTAATGTGACAGTATCCTGAGTCTTGTACAAATCACAGACTTTTAAGTAAGAGGTGAAAACTTAATTTGACAGGTTATTTAAAACTGCACAGGTGTCAGAGAGGGTTTTTGAGCTTTAGGTAATAGACCTTCCAGACCTGTGCTGACTGACCTCAGCAGCACACTTTCTCACGCAGCTAACTTTAAAATGTCCCCCTAAGTTAAGCTGTCATGATTACTCATTTAGCTCCTCATTTACTGCGTCTTGCATTTTTATCACCTTTTGAGTCCCATCAGGCATGCTAACAGTATTTATTTCTGTTAGGCTTATGTATTTAATGTTTAGGGGGGGAGAGAAGTGAAGAGTGACTGGTGTGGTTTTTTCTGTCTACCTGAGGTTTAATGTGAACGCTTAAACCACAGCTGTACTCAGAAGCATATGGTAGCTCAGTAATCACTCCAAGTCCATGTAAATAAAATTGTTAACTGTAGCCAGTGTGAGCATTCCTTAGTTATCAGTAACTTGAGGAGCTCAGGTCCTGACTTGTTGCTGGGGCTAATGTTGAGGTCAGCAGAGGCTGCAGGGCCCAGGAAGTTTGTGAGTCAGAGCAGGCCAATCTCTGTTGCAGTAACTGTGCTCTTGCTGATAACTGGGCAAGTTTGGGGACTCCAGTCTTAACTTCTTGGACAGCAGCACATACATCATGAACTGAATGTCAGATCTGACGTTAAATGGTGTTCGTGTTATGCAGTTGAATTATCTCATGCATCCCACCATGACTGTTGTATGTGTCCTTTTCTGGCTACCTATGGGAACTGAAGGGATGAATATGTTTATAAATATCAATAAAATATTAAAAACGTAATTATTACTAGTTTTTAACAGAAACGGTAAAATCAAGTAAGGATAACCTGAACTCAAGATTTCTATTTTTAAATGGGCTCAATGCTTTTCTGTTAAAAATTGAAGTAGTATTTGGAGTGATTTAAGAAATAATATCCTGTTTTCATGTAAAGTAAGTGTGTAATTCAAGCAAAAATAATCACAGAATATCCTGGGTTGGAAGGGGCCTGCAAAGATCATCATCCTTGCCCTTCCAAGGACCATTCCCAAGAATGTTTTTAAATCTGAACAATTAAGTCAGACAATTTAGTAAAGGGTCATTCTTTTTTGTTGCTTCAGTGCTAGTTGTTGCACAAAATTAAAAGTTGACTCTTACCAAAGAGGTCCTAAATAAAGCATATAAAGTAGGATACATATTTTCTATTTTGGTGTATTTTACTGGAAAATGTAGACAGACTTGTCTACTGTAATGTAAACAATTTAGTCTTTAAGCTACATTTTTTTCATAAAAGATTGACATTTGCTGCTTTTTCCAGATAACAGTAGCCAAGGTTGTCTTATCAGGAAATGGATTAGCTGCAGTTCTGTAAGTCATGGAGAAGATAAGAACAACTTTGAATAATGGAGCAATGCTGCAATAAAGTCCTTGTGTTTGAAAAAGATTAAACACCAAACTTCCCAATAATCTGACAATCAGCCTTTTTTTTTCCTACATAAAATTTCTCAATCACTTAGAAATATGAACTTCAGATAAAGATGTTAAGTTATAAAGCTTTATATTAAAATCTTAAGCTTTTAATCTTTAAAATTATAAAACTACCTGCAATAGAGAGAATATTTCAAAATAATGTGTTTTTATAGGAGAAATTCAATTTAATATTCATGAACAATAATTTTTATTGTTCGTGTGTGCCCTTATTTGTAACACTGAGTCTATGTTGCAGATATAATCCCTCTAATTTAATATTTTCCAATGTCTAAGAAAAGATATCCAAAAATATGGTCTTAAAATCTCTATAGAAATTGCTGGGTTACATCTCTAAATGTGTATCTACTCCCTTGCTAGGCAAGATTTTCGTGATGTCAGTGAGAAATGCATTCCTGCACATGATTCCAGCTCTCTTGCTATTATTATTAGCACGTACGTTATTTAGTCCTTATTGCATGTTCAGTTAGAACTGGTTTTGTAGCTGAAAGGGAGTTTTACTCCCCTTTCATTTCCCTTCCTTGTATCTGGCCTACTAATGTTTTCCTTCTTTACAAATTGAAGCTATGCTTTTCTGTTTCAGAAACTGCTTCTTCAGTTTAATGTCTGGATTGCGAATCAGGGGACAGAGAGAAGAGTGAGCTCATTGCTTCTGCTACCAGTACTAAAGCTGATTCTCCTTTCTAGTTTTACCTTCATATATTTGGGTTTTGTTGAAAAACAAAAAGATAAACACTTCTCATACTGTAGTGTAAACAGAATTAATTTTGTGATTATGTAAAATAAAAAAAATATATCCCAGAGCAGGAACTTTAAGAAATGTCAGAAAGACTGTTTTGGCTTTTAACATACCTGTTACTCCAAGCCCTTGTGTTATCTTTTTTGAATAGCATTGCCCTTAAGCAATTTTTCTCTCCTTCAGTAAAGAAGAAATTGTTAATGGTGTTTATTGCTGTGTCAGGTCAATCTGTGAGTATTTTACCTGCTAATACTTTCTTTTATGCCTTGAATTTCAGAAAGAGACAGCTATTGTTGTGATGAATTTTGTGTTCCAGTGAATCTAGGAAAAAGGGAAGAAATAAATTAACAGGTTCAGTCAAGTACCATGGCAAAACTACTGTTCTTGTTACCTCATTCTATTATATTGGTAGAGATTCTGTATAAATTAGGATAATTTTTCAAAAATGACCACAGGGGACATTGTGCAGGCTCTCGCAGAATGTGTACCATGGGAGAGGTCATGGTACACAGGCTAGAAAAGGTAAATCTGGGAAATATTCCATGGAAGCTGTAGATAAGCATACTAGTAAGATTGTGACTACATTTGCATAATTAGCATGACTGGAGGGAAGCAGTAGAGACAAAATACATAAACAGCAAACATCAAGTATGAAAACTGTTTGCAGGACAGGAGCAGGTCAATAGGAAAGGAACCTGAGTGTTTCCAATGTTATTTGGATAGGCAGATGTTAGCTTGAGATTCTGTATAATCATACAAATACATTCTTGTCTTCTGTTTTCTGTTTGAAACCTGGATTCTTCAAAACAAAATGTAATGTCTCTGATAGTTTCCAAAGAGGCTATTTTGCCTCTCTGCAGTGAGATAAGTGGTACATCCAGTATCTCACTTTTGCACAGGGAGAATCAACTAAGAACTCATTGCAAAGTTAGATTTGTCATATATCTTGTTTAATGTTTTTCAGCATTGAACTATTTCAGCAAATTGCTTTTTCACTCAGTATTTTCAGTAAATATTTTTTCAGCATTTCTGATGTTAACAGCCTGAATATTATCTGCCAAAATGATCATACCACAAGATAACCACCCCTTCCAGAACATTTGTGAGTAGATTTGGATTTTATATTTCAACTTTATAACAGCAGGAGCAGTACACATGAAATATTTGTCCTAACAGCCTCTTTTAGGTTTTCTTCAGCTTTTTGTTGTCTGACCCTTAACAAAATGTCATTCTAGAAATTTCAGAGAATTGTCTGAAAGAAAAATTCACCAAATTCAGGAATGTCTACAAACATCAGAACCTCTTTGAAATTACAGACTTCTATATCCATATATTTCTCTTTCTTTACTTATTTCTCCTCATTTATCCAAGCAAAACAGTTTTATCTTTTCCCTTTCTTTTTTACCTTCCTTCGGTCAAACATGGGTTCTTTTCAACATGTTAGATCTATATGAAATGTGATCTGTAATGGAGAATATTGGAAGCATAATATTAAAAAGAAGCTCTCATTTAAAGATCCCATTCAAATGAAGATGTTGAAGAAGGGTTCTGCTTCTACTTTGGAGTCTTTTGAGGGTATTGTATATCTAATGTTTATGTGACTTGAGGAAAATTAGACATTTGTCACAGAAAAAAATGATGGATTCTAGGGAATGAGCATAGCTATCACATAGTTGCAGCACAACTTTGAGTGCAGCATCCTTCAAAGGGAATTGGATTTCATACTGTCAGTAGTGTAACATAACTTATTACTTGGTACTTAGTAGCAACTTTAACTTGGAGGTAATGATTTTACATTTAGACTCCCATTAAAAAGATAAACACCTTAAACTGACCACTCAGCTCACTTAACCATGGTGTCTGTTTAGTATGAAAGACTTCATGAATTTTTTTCCTCTTTGGGTTTTTGAGGCCCTTTCTGGTACTAAGCTAACAACTTGTCTGCCTGAGACCTTAGGGCTACACAGAAATGTCTGATGAAATTGAGGAAGATTCAAAGCTCCTTACACAGCTAAAATTGCATCAGACGACCTGCGAGAAACAGGTATCACTGCAAATTCAAGTTAATGTTAAGATTCCTGTCAGCAAAGGCAATCATTTAAGCCCTTTCTTGCAAAGCAACCAAATAAAGTATTACTCAAACATCTGTCAGCAGAGACTTGAGGTCTAACCCTCAGCTAACCTAGAAACCCATAATGAGGGACACCTGGTACAACCTGCTTTTGCTTAGACAAAGCTTCAGCACTTCTTTGATATATTGGTAGGCCACATTTGTGACAATAGCAATAATCTGTCAAACCTAATTTATGGAGTCTGATTAACTCTTCTTCATTATGCCTGGATATTTGTCTTCACATTATAAAAATTTTCTGCATCTGACTGTGTTGTGTCTTTCTTTAAAACTGTTCAAATTTAAAGTGCTATTTTTCACTTGTAAAGCAATTGAGTATTTAATAGTTCTGAGATAAATAGAAGCCTTCTGATCTCCTTTCCATACTTATGTACTATAGCAAGCCAGNTGAAAGCTCTGAACCTACAAAGCCCTTCCCTTCCTCCCTCCCTCCCTCCCTCCCTTTTCCATTATTTATCCATTATATTCCCTGTGACTTCTTCCTCTGCTCTAATGTGCATCTTTGCTAATTCAGTCTTTTGTCACAGGATAGGTTTATTTCCTTTAGATTCCCCACCTTTTTAGGTACTGAGATGCTTCTGAAAGTTTTTCAAAGCCCAGGTTTGTCTGAAAGCTGAGAGCTAAGAAATAAGACTTCACATTGCATTTCCAAATAGGGCAAAAGGGGTAAGGTGAAGGGTTGTTTTTAACAAAACTGGATAATCATTGTCACCTCAACAGAGAATTTAACTGCTGCTCTTGACTTCAGATGGGACAATTCATTTACTGGGAAAAAGCTTTAAGAAAGGCCATTAACAGTTGTTTATAGAGTATGATGGATGTCACCTTATAATTACTGATATTCTGCTGATAGTAACCTGAATCTTAGAGTTGTCTTGGGAAATAAAAATGTCAGAGTCCCACAGAAAACATGATCTTTGTCTCGTTTTTTCCCTCTTCAATTAAATGGTGCTACTGTTAAAAAGCTTTTAAGTAAATACCTAGTTGTTAAAGCTATTGCTGAACCTGAAGATGTTTTACACTGTTCATTTTTTTATTCAAATTTGAATTTTGTGGGTTTCTTATATTGCAAAACCCCTGTGTTTTCTCTTGTAGCCTTTTTGTAGGGATCCCTGCTTCTTTTTTTCAAGCACTATCTAGGAACTCTTGAGAGCATTTTAAATTGCCAATTGCTTAAGGAGTGGATGTCTCTTGTGGTATCATAAGGCAGGATATTTTTTTGAAAAGTGAGTATATACAATGGGAATTCTTAATTTCTCAACCTGTAGGTCCCTAGGGATCTTAAAGATCATCTAGATCCAGCCCATCTGCCATGGACAGGGGCACCTTCCACTAGACCTGGATACTCAAAGCCCCATCCAACCTGACCTTCCGGGGTTGGGGCATCCACAGCTTCCCTGGGGAAACTTGTGCCCGTGTCTTACCACCCTCAGAGTGAAGAATATCTTCCTAATATCTAATCTAAACTTCCCCTTTTTGAATTTGAAGCCATTCTACTCTGTCCTGTCACTACATGCCCTTGCAAAAAGTCCCTGTCCATTTCTCTTGCAGGCGCCCTTGAGATACTGGAAAGCTGCTTGATGGTCTCCTCAGAGCCTCCTCTTCTCCAGGCTGACCAACCCTTGCTCTCTCAGCCTGTGTCCATAGGAGAGGTGCTCCAGTCCACTGAGCAGCCTTGCAATCTCCACTGTCTTGCTCCAACAGGTCCATGTCCTTATTTTGGGATACCAGGGCTGGATGCAGCGTTCTAGGTGGGGTGTCACCATAGCAGAGCAGAGGGACACAATGCCCTCCCTCAATTTTCTGGTCACAGTTTTTTTGATGCAGCCCAGGGTGTGCTTGGTTTTTACTGGGCATTAAGGGCAGCACGTCTGGGTCATGTTGAGCTTCTTGTCAACCAAGCAATCTGTGATCAAGGAAGGTCTTGGCAAACAGTTTATCAGCATTATTCAGGCAGTCTAACCCAGCACCGTGTCTACAGAGCATTTAAGTTAATTTTCCTTCTAATTAAGTAAACCTGAAGTATATCAGTGAAGGTTTACTTTCCTGGAATTGAAACATAGAACATAATGTAAGTGACTGAGTTGCTCACTAATTGAAGCAATCAGTCAAGATAATGAGGGGAGGATTTTCTAGTGAGTGGTAGTGGTGGCTGGGGGGGAGGGGAGACATTCAGAAATTCCTTGAAAGTAGAAACGTGATTAGTGGGTACAGACTCAGAAGGATTTGTGTTAGGTTTGGCAGTGAAGAAGTTGTGCACTCTGGACTCAGGAATATTTGAAAAGGTTGCTGCTTATGTTTATTGTACTAAACTGTTTTATTCTTTCTCACTAAGCAGGTTTTTCTGATATGTGGCAACTACAGAATAACTACTGGCTTAAAATGGAAGAGTCTAATTTAAATTGAATTGTTACTTAAGGGTGGAAATTTTATTTGCTTGCTGTAGATCTTACAAGTATGTGATCTGGATGGTGTTCAGCACTCATTAATCATGTTTGCATACCTGTTTTACAGCTGGATTTTCAAATCTGGTATTAAAGTTCATTTAACATGCCTTCCAGAAAGTAAATATGTCAGTAAGTTTTGGTTGGTTTTACATACTCATTCTTCAGGTAGTTCAACTTGGTACAAATCTATACTGCATTCAAACTTTATTCAGAGTTGGTCAAGGCTAGTTTCATTTTAGATTATAGAGTGATTCAGGAACACCTGGAGCCAAGATTTATGTCTTTACCTAAATTTTGAAAGTACTGTGTTTTTATAGCTCTTTAGAGGAAAGGCAGGAACTGCATTAACACTTGTTAGAGCAACAGTTAATGCAATGCTGACTAGAACTTAACCTCCTCAAATATTAATGTTAAAATGTCAAAAAGAAAGGGGGGGGAGGGGGAATAAGTTTAAATATTTGTTCTTGGGAAGTTACTTATTCTCCTTTAGTTAAGAAGTAGTCAAGTTTTAAAATGTTTGTGAGACATTATAGTAATGTGAACAAGGTTTGCTTCTTTATTTGCGGCTGATCTGGAATGAAAAGTAAAGACCTCAAGTCCCCATAGAAGTCATTTCACTGGAATAAGTATGTGGATTTTTTAAAGCCTGAGAGATTATGTACAGCAGTCACAGGCTTTGAAACTGATGTATTTCTCAGTTGAGAAGTATCACTGAAAATTACCCTTTGGTTAGCTTTTTCTTGTGCCAGAGAGATTCAGACCCAGTTTGTTAGAAATCTAGATTTCAAGCTGCAAGGATTTGAAAACATCTAGCTTTGAGTGCTTCTGTATAGTAATGCTATATAGTTTGAAAAAATGTGTCTGCATAATGTTGTACACATCTTTAAATCCTTTCTCAGAGATGATGAAAATTAGTGTGTAGCCTCAGGTCCCATAATCTACACTGTGCAATTCCCTGCCTTAAAGTAGATAGTAGAAGGCCACGAGTAATAGAATACCTGGCAAGTTTCAGCACTCCAGCCTGCTTTTCCAAACTGTTAAACAGTGAAATGATACCATCTTATACTTTCTTTAGAAAATTTTAATCATTTTCTGGAATTGTTGTTTATCACTGACAGCACTCCATTCAGTATCATTTCACTTGAGTCAGGGTGATAAATCATACTCTGCAATTTCTCTCAAGAATATAAAACCATTCCAACACTACATCTGTTAAGAATATAATGCTTGTAGGTTTAATCACCACAGCACCATTTAGAGGTGTCCATTCATGGATTTGAATATTTTGACTAAGCAAGATGGGTTACGTTCTGAATAAGAAACAGATATATCTTGGGTTAATCTCCTCTATTCAAGATCTTTTCTCTATGAAAAGAGATTTTGAGATATACTTGTTTAAAATACCTTCAGGAACTTGAAAGCAACAAGTGTTTCATGTGTTTCTGCAGCTGTTTGAAATGTTTTGCACCTCAAAATGAAGGTGATGAATTATGGTTACCCAAAAGAGGCAAGCATATTCTATTAAGACAGTCAGCAAAAGCTGCTTTTGTAACTTCCTTGAAAAGGATAAAAATTTTCCTGTTAAAATCACCACAAAATAAATGAAAAAATAGGTATTTGCATTTTCATTTATTTTTATGACAGTACTGTGATGTATTATTTTTGTCTGCCTCAATAAATATATTCTGGAGAAAAACAATTTTTTTCAGGTATTAGAATGACCTAACAAAAGGCGACAAATCTTATCTAAACAGACTATACACTCTTATTTTCTTGCCTAAACCCCCATGACTCATTCATACATTACCTTGTCTCCTCAACCTGTATTCTTTCTACCCCTATCCTGGTTTGTGCTCTGGACAGGTTTTACTCCTGTGCAGCCAATGTGACCCTATGGTGTCTAGTCTGCAGGCTCTGATTTGGGTTAGACCCAATCTGTCCAAATAGACTGAATACCTGTCAGTAGTTTGAATGTTTTAGCTCCCCCACATCCAGCAGATGGCAAACTTGTTTTTGTTAAATCTGACTCATTTAAATTTAATGAGGTATCTGTAAATTTGTCAAATAAGTGACAAAAAATGGAAAAAATCTAGTTTCTAGTTTGAAAACTTTTGCACTAGCTGCATGCTCGCCCTTCTGCTAGCATGCAGTTAGTGCAAAATTAATTTGATAGTATACATTATAGTGTTGTAATTGTTTGTATTTTTAATTTTACACTGTGACTGTAGTTTGAACAAAATGATGATCAACTTAAATAAGGATACCTAAGCACAAAGCTGTCTCTCAAGAGCCACCAGAATTCAAAAGAAGTATTAAAATATACATTCATATAATCTAGAGCTTGATAAACTTGAACATCTCTTTCGGTCCAGTTCTAACCAGTGCTGGGAAGCTTTTCACCCTGTCATTATCCAAAACCAACCAGCTCATTTACACATACTTCCTTGGGGATTGGTCTGATTGATGTCCTTGAGCCCTTACTGCACTGATCCAGCAAGACTGGTGGCAGGATTACATGAGGGAAAGGCTGTGGATATTGTCTACCTGGACTTCAACAAAGCCTTTGATACTGTCTCTCCCAGCATTCTGCTGGGAAAAAGCTGGCATCCCACAGACTGGACAGATGCACAATTCACTGGGTTAGAAACTGGCTGGATGGTCAGGAGCAGAGAGTGGTGGTGAGTGGTGCTACATCCAGTTTTCAGCCAGTCACCAGTGGTGTCCTCCCCTGAGACCTGTCCAGTTTAGTATGTCTCTGGGTGAGGGGATTGGGTGACTGATTTGTCAGGGAATATTGATCTGCTGGGGGCAGGCAGGTTATCCAGCAGGATCTGAACAGACTGGGTCATGGCCACACTCAAGGCCAGTTGTCTGAAGTTGAACAAGGCCAAATGCCAAGTTTTGCCCTTGGGTCACAATGACCCATGCAGCACTTCAGGCTGGGGCAGACTGCCTGGGAAGCTGCCCAGAGGAAAAGAACCTGGAAGTGCTGGTTGACAGCACCTGAACATGAGTCAGCTGTCTCCAGGTGGCCGAGAGGGCCAATGGCATCCTGGCCTGTATCAGCAATAGTGTGGCCAGAGGGACCAGGGTAGGGATTGTCCCCCTGTACTGGCAAGGACTGGTGAGGCTGCACCTCATGTACTGTGTGCAGTTCTGGTCCCCTCACAACACAAGGGACATTGAGGGGCTGGAGGGCATCCAGAGAAGGGCAACAGAGCTGGTGCAGGGTCTGGAGGACAAGTCTTGTAAGGAGCTGGGGTTGTTTAGCCTGGAGAAAGGAAGCTCGGGGAAGACCTTATTGCTCTCTACAACTCCCTGAAAGGAGTCTGTAGCCAGGTGGGGGTTGGCCTCTTCTCCCAAGGAAAAAGTGACAGGGTAAGAGGAAATGACCTCAAACTGCATAAACAGAGGTTAACGTGAGGAATCAGAAGGAATTTCTTCATGGAAAAGGTTGTTAAGCGTTGGAACACAGCACCACCAGGATGGTGGTGAGTGTTCAAGAAGTAACTGGATGTGGCACCTGGTGCTCTGGTCTAGCTGACAAGGTGGTGATTGGTGAAAGGTTAAACTTGATGATCCTGGAGGTTGTTTGCAACTGAAATGATTCTGATTCTGTGGCTTGTCTTTTGTGTTATGGCTCAGGACATGTAGCAGTTTTCTCAGTGGTGGGAATGGAAATATGTGTTTCTACTTTCAGGAATTGTCTTAACCACCAGTCTATAGAATAGTTCCTATAAGAAATGTGTTTTGGTGGGTTTTTTTCCTGCTTCACAAAAGCTTTCACTTACTGCATTATATGTATAGCTACAAGGTAAGCAGTCTTGGGAAAAGCAAATGGAATGTAAACTGTCTCTCTGAGAGCTTCCTGATGACTAGACCAGAATTTCATGGATATTTTGTCATTGTGGCCCCGACAGTTTCCTCTGGATTATTTTAGAGATGTCATGACCATATGTGTTTTAAGAGAAAAATATCTTTCTTCCTATAATAAGTAGGTACTTGTAACTTAGAGAGTATTTTCTTCTGTGATCACAAATACAGAGAGGCATTTAACTAGAGGTAAAACACCTAAGCACCAAAGGTTTTTGTTTTTTTTTCTTTTTTTTTTTTTTTTTTTTTTTTTTTTGGTGAGAGTTTTCTATAATTGGCTTATTTCAGGGAGCAGCTTAAAGGAGGCTGGGGTCAGGCAGGAAATGCATGGGAACATCTTAAACTGGCTTTACTGTCTGAAGACAAGACAATGAATCTTGTAACTACACTCTAATACAGATGTTTGTATTCCTTTGAGGGAGGAGCTGGTCAAGTACTTAAGTAGTTCTGCAGCACCTCTAAACTTTTTTAGATGTGAAATTACAATTTATTGGACTGTGGAGTGCTTCACAGTCCCTATCAGAATTATGTACTCTCAGCAGTAAAAAAAAAAAATATATATATATTATTTGATACCTTTGTGTATAACCCCAAATGTAAAGCTCCACATTTTCATGATCAGCAATGAAGGTATTAAAATGTAGGTAATATAGATTAAAAAAAACCCAAACCAACCAACCAAACAACCTCTACAAAACCCAAGTTACATATAACCCAAGAGATGAGTACTTTGGATACAGTCTGTGGGTTACTTTTTCTTTTTTTCGCTTCAATAACAGTTTTAAAACAAAAGCATAAATTCATCACCCTTGGCCAAAGGGTCTTCCCTTCTCATTCAGGGAAGATCTTTTGTGAGGAATGAACTCTTCTCCCTGCCACCATGCACTTGGATCTCAAATGCTTTTCTGACTTGGGACCTCTGTCAACACATAAATACAGAGGAAAACAGGCAAGATTATCAAGTGAGTTGTAAATAATTGCTTAAATGAGAGGGATGGGAAAATTACTTAAGGAATATCATTTTATGATGGATACTTGCAGGTGGTAGGTATATTTGCTGTTCTTCTTAAGCAGTCCTTGCCAAGAGAGATTATATGCATCAACTACTTTCCCTGATTTAATTTAAAGTGTTTTACTAAATTTGTCTCCATTCAAATGGCACAGAAAATTAAAATGAAGTTTCCTTTAGTTGCAAAGATTACACTTTGTTCTGCTTTTCTCTGAACTGTTTCATGCTTTCTTTCTAGTGTCTTATTTTTTTCAGTTGTCTTTTGAACACATGCTCACCTGCTTTAGAGGATTCAAAGCTGCTAATAAAAACACCCCATAATATATAACAGATGCAGAAGTGAATATAAGTGGAAACAGTTGAATAAGGGGAGCAGACCCAGAGCTGTCATCAAGCTCTTCACAGTCACTAGATTTTTTTTCACCTGCTCATGCAGTGCTTGCTCAAGACCTGTTGGCAGTGACTATATGTTTCATCTCTCACCATTCTTCCCCCCTCCACCTCACAGACTTTTTCTGAAAGTTTGTGAGTATATTAAATTCACCTTTAAATCCTGCTAAATGTGCTAAACAATGTAAAGTGGTTGCCATTAAAAAGACAAATATATGTGCTGCCAGTATTTTAACTAGGACCTCCTTCTAAAATTTGTCCTTGGAGACTTTCTGGAATCCTTCCAGCTTTAGAGAAACTGGTGTGGAAGGGTGTGTGTCAGCTTGGTGAGGAGACCATTGGAGGGCTAGGAGATCTTTTGATTATTTTTCTTTAAAAGCAAAATGCATTTTGGGAAGAAATATGGAAATGCCATTTGACAACATTTATTGCAGCACTTTGAGTCTGTGGCCTAGTCATGGTAGACATACAAGACCTATTGAAAATACCATGGTTCTGTGTGTAAACTTGAGAGCAAAAGAAAATTTATCTTTCTTCAAAAATGGTTTTGAAAGCAACTGATGTTTACTGTCCTCTGTCCACATGTGAATGGTGTGTTTACAGAATTTTTTCTAGATGTGTGAAGAAAGTTTTGGGCAAGGTGGCTTTAAACAAGATGACAAGAAGCTTTGATTTGTATGCAAAATTAGGTACTCCAGAAATTGTAATTTCATGTGCATTCCTTTCCTTCCAGGAGTGTTTTCAGATTCCACACCAGGATTTGTTGCCTTATGTTCTTTGTGGATAAAAAAAAAGAAAAGAAAGAAGAGGCTAGTAAAACAAGCTTAGAATCTAACAGCTAATATGTAATAATAAAGTCAGTCACATTTTTCATTGTGAACTTTATCTCCATTTGTTGGTTGTAATAATGTAGTTGGACAGTAAACTTATGGAAGAAGGACCTTCTTGGTGGCACACCAGAATAATTCTCTTGTGTTAAACCAGAATTGTTCATTTGAGTTCTGCTTACATGTCCTAAGGTACTTGGCAGTACAATGTTGGAGTGTGAAAAAAGCTATAGAGACAAATATCTTTTTAGAGGACACGTGATCTGACTGTCTCTGTTGGTAGCACAGAGAACACATCCCCAGTTTCCCTTCCAGAGAGTACAGAGAAAAATAGTTTATGTTTCCTTCCCTTTCTCTGTCCTCTTTCCATTATCCCACGTGGAATGAAATGCAGTGCTCCTAAAAAAAAGTTATAGATATTTCTTTTTCCCCAGCTAATTTAAACAATAGCATTTCTGCAATTGACTGGTGCATGTTCAAAGGAGTTTTGTGTTTTGTGGTGTTTATTGATTTGATCTATCTGTGTTCAATATGACTGTTTCATTTTCTTTCTAGAACTGAGCTCTACAGGGGCTTCTGCTTTCTATTCCCCAGGCCTCTTGAAATCAAACATCTTTCTTTGTTATGCAGTCCAGTGTCACTTGCCTGTTCAGAGGCAGAGCAGGACAGCTGTGAAAGCCAGTTTGTCATTTTGTGTTATGCTGTGCACTTCCTTTCCCCCTGCTCAGTCTATGCCTTTAAATATAAAGTTCAAACTAGCTCTGCTATAGAGAGACCTGTGCCTCTGTTTGCTCACAGATGCTTTGTGTTGGGCATACAGAAAAATGATAAGTGGAACTTTATTCTCTTTTGTTTGCAGCCTCTTTAGGTCTATGTGGCTGATAGTTTTAAGTATGCATAGAAATAAGCATGCACTCAAACATATGGATCCAAGTGCTGACCTCAGTTACATCACTGTAAATCTGGACTGGAACTGTTATCACTGGGTTTTGTGCTGCTGCTATTAAGATAAAGAAAGGGAGTGATTTATTAGTGATGAACGGAGTTTTTATGGCCATCTCAGTCTTGCACAAGTTTATGGGGTTGTTTAAGTACCAATACTCACAGATTTAACTCCTTCTTTTATTATGTGTAAAAAACTCTAAGACAGGTCATTCCTTGCAGAGTAAGTGAATGGTATGTAAAGGTTCATTAATTAAAAGTCCTGTTATTTGAGGAAATGATTTGCTGGATTTTCTTTAAAGTTTCAGAGCTCTTGTAAAATCCTTAATTCAACTAGTTATTTATTTTTATGCAATATTTTTGTCTGATATGTATCACTATTGCATGAGCATATCCTTGGCTCAAAAGAGGACCATTAGCAAGACAGTGAATATTTGTAATTTCTTTTGAGGATACAGACACATAAATGTGTTTTGACACATTTTCTGGACACCTTAAGAAATTTTAACCAACATTCAAAAGGGAGGGAGGCACGAGGAAAACTTTTTTCAGGGGTATTGATTGTGATTCAGAATTGTCACTGCTGCTTGGTCTCTTCTTGTCTTTTCATTCATAGCTCTCTGTATTTTTTCAAGCTGTACTGTAAAGAAGAGAGATAAATAAATAAGTAAATGTGCATATGTAGAAAGAATAAAGAATAATATATTTGAAGAAAAAAAGCATTTCAGTCTAAAAACTTTTGTCTTGGTTACTTTAAATATTTAATGCACATAAAATACTGTGATCTTATATATTTTGAGTGGTGTCTAAATAAATTAACATTGTGGGATATACTTAATTATATTATTGATTAATGCTTTGAACATTTTAAACATTTTTTAATGTGCAAAAATGAAACTTTCGTGAGAGAACTGCCAATAAAATACTTCTAATTTATAAGTCACAGAAAAGGCAGGAATGACTGCTGTTATAAGGCCTGATACTGCACCACTGAAATCTGGGCTGATATTGTCTTGTTCACTAATCACTGACTCTGGGTAAACTGTACAATTTCTCTTTAAAAGGGCACCACAGTCATTTAATAGTTAAGAGAATCAGAAGGCTCAAGATATATTTATCAACGTCATCAGAAAAAAGTAAACTTTTAGGAGGAATGTTTAAAAAAGAAATTTTTTAAAGAAGGTTTCTGCTTTCTGAAAAACAGTTCAATGTCCAAGAGTACTGAAGATATTGAGTGTATAATTTTTCCATTAATATAAGCAACACATAAGAATTTTCCTGAGATACATATATAAATAAATGCAAAGTCAAGGCCTTAAAACAGCCCAGAAATGCTTAGCCCTCAATGTCTTCAGCTTTTCAGAGCAGGCACTACTTTTACTTACTTGAAAGTGGTTTTTATCTTGACATATATATATAAAACTTTTATGAGTTCCCAAGAATCTGTGAAAAATTATGCAAGAATACTCTGGGGGAAAGGGGCACAAAAACCCCCTAAAGGTGGATGTTTAAATAATACAGAGAAATTGTGAACTAACATCAAATCCTTATTGAACAGCTCATGGAGACATGGTCCTTTCAAACACACTGAGTTGAGAGCTCTAAAATATTAAAGGGATTTCTGATGTTCAGCTTTAAGGTAATAAAAATAGATCTTCAAATATTTATGTATGAATACTGGGCTTATACAGTAATAATGGCCATCAGGAGGATGCTGCACATTTGCAGGCCTACCATTTTCTGTGCTGGTATGCTACACATATGTTTCTTCCTTACTTAGATAGTGCCAAGTCCTGTGTTTGAAGTGGAAATTATTTGATGAAGATTTTTTTGTACACTATTAAAGCATGCTATACATTGGTCAAGACAGAGAGAGCTGGCATGTTAAGGTACAGAAAGTATGTTTGGTCTTAGACCAAATGTACAGATATAAATTTATGTGAACACATTGTTTCAAAAGATTGGATGTTTCTATTAATTATTTATTTTCATGCTTGTTACCATTTAATGAAATTTAATAAACAGGTGGGTTCAGAATTTCTCCCATTTCTACCTGGATTTATTCTATCTTCACCTGAAACTTGCCCATAATCCAGTTCCACTTCACTTTCCTCTCTTGTGCCAAAAATCCCAGGCTGTTTTGGGTATTGACCTACATTCCCCAAAGTGTCTCTGAAAAAATAACTTCATGCTATACAATATTCACATATAATTAATTGAATAATATTATTTAAACAAGTAAACCTATTGCATAAAACCATCCTATGTTTTTGTTATTGTTTCTCACAACTGGATCTGCTGCAGGGGGGTGAGGATTTCTGACTTGGGCCAGAATGTGGTGCTGCAGCTGCCCTTGTAGAAGAGCCTGAGGAGAGAGGTGGGAAGAAGACCAGGATGTGTACAAACAAATTCACATCCTTAGATAAATAAATTAGAGTTATTTCTTATAATCAAAAACTTTTAAGCAGCTTTACAGTTTATAAAAACTTCAATGTAATACTTTAGAATCAGAAGTTTTCCACTTTCCACTTCGTTCTAAAGCACATCAACTTCTCCATTTTAACAGACATGCAAATTTAAGAGGCAGCCAACTTAAAAGGCTATGCCAAAGATGATATTTGCAGGATAAAACCAGCATATTTTTGATAGAATTGTGCTTGTTGCTAATACAAGCTCCAGCTCAGTCCAGCAGCTGTAAAAAAAATTATTAATTCATTTAAGTTCCCTATTGAACCAGCAACTGTGGATAGAAAACTACTTGGATGTTTCTTGGGTTTTGTTTTTGGTTTTCAAATGTATGTTTGAAATAAAAAACAGCTGTATTTTTGTGATTGGAAATTTCACCTTTCTCCAGGCATGTGGTCCTCCTGTATGTCATAAGGATGATTCTAACTTTAATTTTACATTCAATTCTGACTATAAAAGCCTTGACAGCTTTCAGTCAGAAAATTTATTGTTATTTTTCTCATTCTGAAGTCTACCACACTGAGGTGGGCAGAATTTTTAAAAGATTTTATGGTCTCTTTGTCACTGTTAATGTCATAAAATACTATGTCATAGCAGCTGATTGTTATGCTACCTACTTGAACTCTTTGCTTACTGACATAAATGATCTCTTTGCTCTTCAAGTAGTAAATATTATTTCTGGTCTGGGTAGGCCTATTAAATGACTCTCTTATGGTTCAAATAATTGTGTTTACTATAATTAAGGAGGGTCTTATTGGTTGTTGCAATTTTCACTCAAGTAAAACATCTTCCATGTCTCCCACCCCACTTTGGCCAGTAATCTTCTCTGCCCCATACACGATGGACAAAAATTGTCTTGTTTTTATTTTGAGGGCAAACAGGACCAAAATTGTCTCTTTTGTGGCATTCAGGATCTAAGAATTCAATAGTCTTCCTGCTGAGGACAATAGGGGAACACTCTCTTAATAAAATGCTATATAATCTTCATGAGCTCAAGAATGCCAATATATTTTTTATGGCTGTTTGGGGAATATAATGTGCACCAAGACATATTCATGTTCATAGTGGCCTGTGGAAGTGTGGTAGAGGGGGATAAGGGAGCATATTTAGGAAGATTAGCTTGAAGATGGAGAAGGTCCAGGTAAAAATGTGGAAGACTGGAATACATGTTTTTTAAATATATCAAACTCATAGCCCAAAAAGGAGGCATCAGAGCACATTTGCAAAACTTCAGACTTGGTCCCAGCTGTAGTTTTGCTGCAGTTATTGTTTGTGCTGCACAGTTTTGTACCCTGTGTTATGGTATTTTTAACTTTTATGGGTGGTCCCTTCAAGATCATCAATCTTAATATAAAAAAAATCACGAAAATTGAAATTAAGGAAGTTGTTGTTCTTTTGCTGAGTCTATCTGATAAAACACCATTTGGAACTGATTAATGTTTGTTTACCAGCCCTGAGTGAAAAATAGATACCTTGTGGTTCTTACAGCCTACAGTGGGATGGAAGTGGGTTTTAACCTATAAAGGGTGATGAAGTGCTTCCTTCATGTTTGCAGTGGAGCTATTCCCACTCTGACCGTGAATTCTGCTCAGTGACAGCTCCTCCAAGGGTGAGAAATGTGTACAGGTGTTATTGGGGGCATTATTTGAGATGTTGAGCAGGTGCTGTTTAAATTGTAGGTGAGAGAATGTGTTTGAAAGGGGGATTTTACAACAAACGGGGGATTACAAATTGAAAGGGGGATTACAGAGATGGTTCTGGAAAATGAGAACATTCCAATTGATCACAGCTGCATTTACTGTAGTATGATTTTTTCTCTCTGAGTTCCTGGTTTTATCTGAGTTGATCTTTGAAGTACTAATTTGGTGCAAAATCTCTCTCATCATTTTTATGTTATATAGAAAAAGTAGTTGAATTAAACTGATACTGTCCTATTAAAAAAAAAAAAAAAAAGTTTACCAGCCTGATAGGCAAGAGCAGTGTATTAAAAGAAAAAGAAATTTCCTTTTGAGGGGGTGTTTCATCCATGAAAGCTAATCAATGGAAAATACTTTCCACAAGATGGCAGTGTAGTTCTAACTTTCCTGAGCTAAGATAAATGGCTCTGAAAAACCCGAGAGGATTAATGGTAAATCAGCCATTTATGACTACAAAATAATTACTAAATGTTGTATTAGTGCAGTTATTAGTAGTGTATCAGATACTGGGTGATATAGAATTTCAGTATCTTCCATTACCACTGGGTTTTACTATAATTTATTTAAAATATATTTAACTGTTTTCTTGCCATTTTTGTGGTTAACCACTCCAAGCGATGAACATATTATGTTTTGAAAACATCTAATAAAGTTGAATCTTGTAAGTTGGAGACTTAATGTTACTTTTTGACTGAATTAGATTCACCAAATGTTTGAAAACAGACTTCTGTGCATTATTGTATAGTCAGAGTTTCTATGTGTATAAACCTGTGATCCTTTCCTTGAATACCCATTTATATCCATGTGAGAATTCTTAAAGGCCTCATAATGCATTCAGTCCTCTACTTGTTATTAACTGCTATCTATGTTGAAAGCTTAAAAGCAAGGTAGGGTGCTCTTAGATAATAGAAACTGTGATTTGAAACTCTTCCCTGCATGTTGCCTGGGTTTTTTTGTTTTCTTAACTAAATGCATGGAGTTAACTTGGTGATATCTTTCTCTATTCAGTATAATAAAAATTTTTCAGTCATAAGTGCTCCAGCTGGCTTTTACACACAGTGCTTGAGCATTTCCTGTTAAGTGATCTGATTTGTAAAATGTAAGTTATTTAATTTTCTGGAATTTAAATAAAAGTAGCTCCCCCCACCTGTTTTCCCAAGTACTTGAAAAGGCTGGAAAAGAATGAAGGTCAAACCATGGTCAGTGTTCCTTGTCCAAATAGGGCATTAAGAGCATATTGAATCTCTAGTGTACAATTTCTGTTGATTTCAGTTTGTAAAATTATCATTGAAGTATAAGTGATAAAAAGTTTCTTGGATTTTTTTTGAGGAATGCATTGCATTCAAACCAGATTCAAACCAGATGATTGCTACAGGATGCAAGTTGACAGTGTAACAAACTCAACTGTGCTTTAAAATCCCATTAATTTGCTCTTAAGCTGGTTTGCTCCAAGTTGAGGGGAGAAATAACTAAAAGCCAGAATGTGAAGACTTAGGCTTCCTACAACTTGATTTGGTTACAGCCATGGGAAAGTGGAAAAAAATTGAGGGATTCTTCAGTAAGAAGTAACCATCTTTCATCACCACATAAAGTGGAACGGTTTTTATCTCTGTTGAATACCTTGCCATGTTGTTGCTGTGCACAAAATGTATTCTACAGTCTTGGAGGCCTAACAAGTTTATCTTTGTCCTTTTGGCCTATTTCTTATCTGACTGGCCAAATCTGTGTGGGTTTCAGGGAAGTGTTGAGGCTTTTAGTGCTTTACACAGGTATGTTACTGATTAGCAGTACAGCTGGTTTGTGTATTACATGTCTCCACAACTGTAGTGAGGATGAAAAGAACAGCTTGACAGTGTATGGAAGATATAATATGTTTGATTAATCCCAATTAACAGTGATTTTGTGCAAAAACGTTTATTATTTTGGTGCCCAGTAGGATTTGTGTTGTGTTACCTAGCTTATCATACAGTTTCAATAGACTTCTTCCATTTATACCAGCTTCTGATGTTCAGGAATTTCACTAGTTGACTGACAATTATTGTAGTGAAAAGTATTTGGTAATATGTTTGTCAGTGAAGTCATGGAAATTTACTGTACAGGTTAACTACTGATGTTTGTTTAATAGATTTCAGTACCTTGTTGAGGTCTCAGTCACTGCCTTGAGGGATTTACAATCAAAGATAGGCAGAGATAACAAACCCACATTGAATTGACTTGGTGAAAATTGTTAGCCAAACCAAATATGACACATCAAGCATGACAGATACCATATACCTTGCATTCCAGTGTTAGTGAGCCAGTGAAAATAATTCAAATTTATAAATTAGATACAGGAAAAATTAAATTGGAATTAGGATCAGAGGAATACTATGGAAAATGAGGTAGCTTTCATTGCCCAGTGAAAGCTTTAAAAGCAGCAGATTTTTATATTCAAAAATGATATAAAAGTTGGAGACAGGACTATTTATTATTCAGAGCAAACTGTTTACATAGAGAAATGGCCCAGAAAGGGTTGAGCTTCAGTATTGTGTATAAAAGTCGGGATGAGAGAATTACTGTTTAATACTAGAAGATTTTCATTTATTCCTCAGCATTTTGATGAAAGAACTGTTATGAACTTTGTGTGGGAGATGACTTTTTTGATTGCCTTCAGAACAGATTTTTTGAAAATAAAATTTTGAAAAAGACAGATTTTTTTTTTTTAAAGCAATATGTCTCATTTAGTTTATTGGGTCAATGAGGCCAAATCCTGGAGCTGAGTCACAAAGTGTGCCAATTTCTTGGCAAGCTCAATGCCAGCCTGCTTGATTCTCAGTTTTCTCAATTTCAGAACACACTACTTCATCACATCAGTGTCAGTACTTCACAGAGCACTCAAGTGCAAGTCCTGCATAGTTATGTGTGCTAAAATAGGCCACTGAATTTTAATCAGAGTTAAAGCTGTCTTTTTGTATCTCATCCAACACTGATAGTGATGTATTTTATCACTTACAGAGAATTACTGTACATAAATTGAATGCCTTGTCAGTAAAACCATTGTTATCTATGTAACAAAATTGTTACAGATACATTGTCAAGGTCACCTCAATTCTTGCTCAGTTTGACTGAATAGATTTATATTGGCATTGTGCAGTTAGATGGAAAATATAAACAAAACACAAGAAATAATTTCTTTCTTTATTTCCAGATTTGAAGATTAGTAAGGTAGATAAATTGAGTAAATCCAGATTTACCTCACTCATCTTCAAGTGTTCTTGTTTGTTCAGACAACAAATGCTTCATCAGAAGAGAGGAAAAATTTGAACAGGAAATCTATATGTTCTAAGGAAAGAGTCTTTTCAGTCTCAAGAGCTTTTAAAGGAATTTTGGATTACAAAACCCAGACAAGTAGCTCCAGGAGATTTGATTACATGCATTTCAAAGGGCAAAAGCAAAGCACTTTTAAACACTGGTAAGTAGAAGGAAGAGACATCAGAATACTTAAAAAAGTAGGCACTGGAACAAAATGATAAGAAGGGAAGCTTAGAGAGCCGTTTCAAAAAGAGGGCATGGTGTATGGGGTAGAGGGAAAATACATCACTCTTACAATTACCTGAAGGGAGGTTGTAGCCAGGTGGGAGTCAGTCTTCTCCCAGGTAACAAGCTATAGTACAAGTAAATCCCCCCTGGCTCAGGTTTTGCCAGGGGAGATTTAGATTAGATAGGAGGAAAAATTTCCTCACCAAAAAACATTGGAACAGGCTGCCCAGGGAAATGGTTGAGTCACCATCCCCTGAGGTGTTTAAAAGAAATGCAGATGTGGTGCTCGGGGTCATGGTTTAGTGGTGGACTTGGAAGGGCTGGGTTAAGGATTGGAACAGATGTTCTTAATGGTCTTTTCCAACCTCAATGATTCCATGATTAATGAGTGATCCAGAGCATGAGAGAATATGCATATGGTCCTTGCACAGAACAGGACATCAGACTTAATAAAAATAATTTCTTTTAATAAAAGAAAGTCTGCTTTTCACTGTGAGAGGGCAGAGAGGTAGTTACTAGCAATTAGGTTTATCCTCTACAATAGCTATGTTTGTGAATGTTGAATGTAATAATGCAGGCAAACCATCAGGTCTGGTAATCACACTTGATGTTAAATTCAGCAGCAAATTTTTGACTTTTCATCTACTAAAGGAGATATGAGAAGTAGTGAAAAGTATCTGACTTTTTTTTTCAGAATTTTTAAGAATTCACTTTTTTTATCTTTTCCAGCTCCATGTCCAAAAGAATAGAATTATGTTATTTTACTTATTTTTCATATTCAGGTCACTTCAATTAGAATAACACTTCCAAGGGGTTTGTGCATTGCAGTCTAAGCAAGCTCAGGAGTATATTTTAATTCAGATGACCTCCCCAGCTTGTGGATTGATGGACCTTCTTTTCAGTTTTTTGCCTAGTGGCAAAATTTAGTGTGAGGAACACGAAATGTAAATGTCACTTGAATTAAACAAACAAGCAAAAAATCGCAATAGAAAAAATATCAGCAAACCCAAGAAACCAGCTCTGCAGGAGTGGGATGTTAGTTTAGTGCAGAGGCAGTAGACTGTGTAATCATTAGAGCTGGGTAGGTGTTGTGGCTGTGTTATCTGTGCCATGGATATTTTGTACCTGTTGAGTACTGTACTTTGATAGGAGTCACAGCAGGAGATTTGTAACCTGAAGCTAAATAGTCCATTAAGGGATCATGCTACTGCATTTTTTCCTTCTGTGGTTCCTGAAATCCTAAGCAAAGGGGTGTTTAGCTAATAGATCTAAGGAATAGCACCTTTTATTTTACTTGTTTCTAGTAAGGTAGTTCTGGAGTTGTAAAGACTCGTGAGGAGCCCTGACAATCCTGACTTGCTCTGTGTCTTATTATAAACACCTCTCATATATGGTAGAGTAGGCTCATAGCATCATCCTTTATTACCAGGTATGCACACAGTTACAATATGTCCTTCAAAATTCTGGGGAAAACGGAATGATGAAAATGGTCTCGAAAGGTCACAGTGCATTTCCCCTTGTTTGTCTTAAAGAAAGAGAACAAATGAGGAAGCTCCTGGCTGATGATATCCTACTTGCAAATAAATGATTTCCTTCTCTGTTTCCTTAGAACTTTGTAGGGCTCTTATTTTCTAATTCAGTCTCAATCACTCAACAGCAATATATTGTTGAGAGCTATCAAGAGTGTTGTCCGGTTGTTAATCCTTTAACAAATATATTTCATATTTCTGATTTTTCTTTTCCACTTCCCCATACATCCTGGCATTGTACTGTGTTCACTAGCAATATGCTCTTTGGGATGAATCACGTGTGTTATGGTACTAGTAGTATGGACTGGAGTATCTCACTGGACTCCCCATAATAACAATAATAACAATAATAACAATAATAATAATCATAATAGTGAGTATGAGTCAGTGCAGGAGTGGCTAAGATTAACTCAGAGTTTCGGAGAGCCAAGAGATGATTCATCCTTTGAAATAAAGACAAGCTGCTAATAAACATTAATAGACATTTTCAGTTTTGTTTGCAGCATACCAGCACTTGCTGTAGATACTGAGGAAGCAACATGAGGAACTGAGAATGTCATACTAGCAGCAGTTTTATAGTCAATGACTTATGCATGTTGATTTTTCACTGCTGTAGATATTGGCACTGTCTGCTATCAAGAAACAGCAAAAAATCAAGAATCCAAAAAAACTGCAGTTTTGCTACTGCAGCAGATTTTTTTCACAGTCTTTAGTGCTGCTCTTTTGCACTTGAGACTTGCTGGGTATTTCCTCAAATTTCTGAATGCTAAGTGCATATCAACAACAGCTATGCTAATTTATTGTATTTAAAGTGGCAAATGACACTTTTTCAGATAACATGAAAGTCACTCTGAGGTAGACTCACTGGACAGCAGAATGAATTTGTTCTCCACAGAGTGGATGTACTTGCTTCTTCTCTTTGCATCTCTGCCAAATCATTTTAATTGGGACCTCATGCTACTCTGGGACCTTCTGTGACAGTCACTCTGAACCCCCTGCTGCCCTGAAGCCATCTTCACAATGAAATGCTGAACTGTACCTGACTGCTGCCCATGTGCTCCCAGCCCATGGAGAGCTCACTTGCTCCAGGTGAAAAACAGTGTGATGCTTACTTTGCTCAGCTGTCAGGCAGTGTCTCTGACTTCCTTGCTGGTGTGGCCACTTGCAAGAGAGCTTTTATGTTTTCTAGTCACTGCATGTGTTTGGACTGGTTTTATCTGGTCAAAGGAAAGACACAGGTTGAAGTCAGACTCGAGAGTATCATGACAAACTCTGATTGGTATCCAATGTGATAGAGAGCTTTCTGCCCTTGGGAATTTCATTCCTCCCAACACATTGCTCAGAGTGTGAGCTAGTCTGATGTGTCACCAACTGTCATCTTTTCCTGTTATGTTTAATGAACATACAACTGCTGCTTTTGTTGTCTGTTCAGTGCCTCAGACCATGGTGGCCATTAATAACTTATCTTTTTTTTAGAAACAGAAACAGGAGAGAAAACACTGATGATGCTTTTACTGGCCATGCTTGTTCATGTCCTTGATTTTTTGAAAATTATTTATTAATTGTTTTTTCGTATCAGGCATTTAAGTTGGCCCATACTTACTGCACAAAAAAATATATGACAGGCACTTTCCTTAACAAAAATACACTCCTGTCATCTGGGTGTCTGGAAAATTAATCTTTTCAATACATGCTCATAGGCTATGGCTTTGGTGTTTTTTTAGTCAAGAGGAAAAAAACCTATAATTTTCATTCCAATTCCTCTTCTGCATTATTGGTTTCTCACTGACCTTGTATCTCCTTTGAGACTACCATTCACACACAAAGATATTCAACATTTTTCTAATTTCTCAACATTTTATTTTTTTCAATAGCTTTTNTGAGACTACCATTCACACACAAAGATGTTCAACATTTTTCTCAGCTTTCCTATTTGTCTTCTTCAACAGAATTCTCCTGCACAAAGGTGAAAATACTCAGAAATAATTTTGCAATTTGTCATCTCCTTCAGTCCTCAAATATCTCAGATTCAACATGTGTATTGTTAAATGTTCATTAGTTCTCTCAAAAAAAATAAAAAGATTGGCTTGAAACCCTGAGGAAGCTGTTTGGGTTGTGTCTGCATGTGCCTGCTTTCACATGAAAAATTCATTAAAAATTACTGTAAAGTACATGCCTGCCTTTAGAATTTGATGTTTTACTTTCTTTAAGTGAAAAATGTTGAATACACAGTGATTTCAGAGATGGCCTCTACCCCACCTCTTAAATTTTTTTTCCCTTTTCATGTCTTATAGCAACAGTATTTATAAATGGATTTGAGCTGACTCTGTTGCATATTTGACCTATATCGTGTTAAAAAATTTTATATGTTGTGATCTCTTCTTTGTCGATGTTTGTGAGTGTGCTGCTTTTGGCTGGGATAGAGTTAATGTTCTTCACAGTAGCTTGCATGGGGCTATGCTTAGTATTTGTGACCTAAACAGTGTTGATAACACAGGACTGTTTTTATTATTGCTGAGCACTGCTTACACAGAGTCAAGGTCTTTCCTATTTCTGTCCTAATGAACTTGAGAGTATTGTGCTGCATGTGAAGAGTTTATTGATTTGCCCTTCTTACCTATTCAAAAGTGGGTACTCCTGGGCTTCAATGAATAATCTGCTTGCATGGAAAATATTCAGACAGCATTTGAGTAGCTACCAAATAAGACAGAACAGTGGAATTATCTGTAAGACAGATGGAATTAAGAACATGTAATTTTTTTTAAAAAGAAATGTAAACAATACTTTTGTGATCAGTGGAGTGATTACTACCTTTTTGTTGTGCTACAGGTTTTATGAAATCAATACTTTTGTCCTGTCTAACAACTCTTCAGAAAAGCGAGTTGTACTGTTGTAATATTAGTGAATTTCTGTCTACCACAGGCACTAGGAATCCTTCTACCTTGGAAGATGAACTACAAGTACATTATTTTTATTTCTCACACTATCTACTAATTACATGTTACTTCAATGGCATTCAAGCAGATTAACTTTCTTTCCCTTTCAGATTGGAATACACACAATTCTCTTTTTCCCAGGTAGAACTGGTAAGTGTTATATAAATCAGATACTTCCTAAAACGTTATGTTACTCAAGGAAACAATGCAGTTTTCCCAGGTTGAGGCATCTTTCTCCACACCTTCTTACAAAAGAACTCAACTCTATTTAATTAGCATTGACGTGGTATCCACTGACGATGGTACAGTGTGTTCAGAGACCTTTGTGTTGCAATGTGGTGTTTCTTTTCATTGTGGGATGACTCTGCCCTACTGGCCTCCATCACAACAAATTAAAGTTTAACCCATTCATGTTCTGGAAATAACGGGGATTGCCAGGTACCACTACACTTCTGTGTAGGGGTAGAAACCTTCCTTTGTGGAAAGGTTGCATCTTTAATAATTTCATAGGAAAAACTGTAACCATTTTAGGTTTTCTGGATAAATAGTTCTCAGACAATAATTAACATCTATATACACACAACAAAGTTCACATTGTTGAACATGGAGCGAGAAATAAGGGAAAGAAGAACAGGTGAAAGAAATGAGAATCCAGTTTTCTTTATGCTGAAGATATATCAGATTCCTAGTAAGGTAGAGAAAGGATCAGAAAATTGCAAGACAATTTAATACTGAGCTCTCAGGCAGATGGAGTCTATTGTGGTTTTTTTTTCTCTTCTAAACAGTAGACTAATGCCTTCCAATTAAATGTGCATTTCAGAGTGGGAACATTCCTGTGGCCTTGTGAAGGCCAGACTTGAAGTGATTCATAGTAAGGCTCTCTTTTGTGGGAATCCTGAATCAATCGAAATACTTACAGAGAAAATAATGTAGATATCCAACATCCTGTGAGACTGAACAGTGCTGCTCAAATTCTTTTTATATGGTCTATTTTTATTCCTCTAATTCTGCATAAAAAGATACTGTCACATGAAAAGGATGTAAATGTGATACTTTCCCTCCTTCTGTTGTGAAATAACTATTCACAGTGTTCTTAGTTTGGAAATCTAAAGTACATTAGTCAGTTACTAATTATTTATTAAACAGTTGGCAGTGTCAGTTATTTTGGAATTTACATTGCTGTGCTGGTTCCCAGAGTATCTCACACTAAAAGAGGGAAATTTCCCTTCACTTTTAGAGCACTTGGTGGCCTCTCTCTTTTCTGTCTCTCTTTTTTTGACGTTCAGCTGTGACATGGCCTGCATCTCTGTCCCGATACTATTAGTTCAGATTCAACAATTTAGTGTAATCCACTGAGCGGGAATTCAGTACAACAGGATGAAGTCTGTAAAATAAAATTCAGATTTGAATATATGAAATTTTTAGAGTGAAATCTGTGAAGAAAGGGACATTTGGTAGGAGTTGTGGAAATCCCAATGTAGTAGATTTTTGTAGAACAAACAATCTTGTCTGGAAAGCCCTGTCTGTATAGAGATATGCTGGATGATCTAACCCAGCAGGGTCTGTCTAGGTTTTTTTTTTTTTTTTTGGAATGGTATAGAAGGATGCAAAAGATAAGGAGAAAAGTTAACTTTGAAATCCTATATTACTGTTCTAATCATCTGATATGAAAATACCCAGCAACAAGAGGAACATAAACTGGTATTAAGGTGAACTGCTAAATTAAAACTCTCTCCAAAATTTCACCTAAATCCTTCTACTAGGTTGCTTATTTCTCACTCAATACAAGAACACTTTTTCACTGTAACTTTTCCTAACCCTTTTTGAAAACTATGATTTTTCACCAGAAATTTTATTCACATAACATCAGATATTGGTGAATAATATTTTTGAAGCTTTTGATGGAGAAAGTTACATGTGTTTGCAAAGGGCGATGTTATTATAAAGCTTATTTAAGCTTATTTAATGCCTAATTTTTTTTTCAGTTTTCCACCAATGGAAATACTCAACATTCACATTGAAAAACCTCCTTTTCCAATTTGCTTTTTGAAATCACATTTGAGATTACTTTGAAGAAGTCATGACTTACAGGTAAGCAGAGTACTAAGGCTGTGGAAAAAAAGTTTAATTGTTCTTTTGGTTGGTTTCACATCATGCCTTAAGAATTATATGCATTTTCAGAAGGTCTCCATGACTTCCAAATTGTGTTATCTTATGCTAGGAAGCAGCACCAGGTTCACTAATAAAGTAGAGAGTGTGAGGGAATCCACTTTGATATTGCTAGTACATTTCCATAGCAAGTTGTGTACTCATATCGAATAAATTCTGAATTTTTATGATGGCCAAATACATTGCATAATTTGAACATCACTGATATATCTTGAGGGTGGTGGGTGGTGCATAGTAGAAACCTGGTACAATTTGTTTCTGTATGCTGCCACTGGCAATCCTGCACTAGAATTGTGTCTTCTGCCTGGGAAAAAGAATGGTCTTCTATTGTTAGGCAATAAAATTGAGTAAGAGATGGGGTCTTGTGATGTGATGGAGAAAGAAATGTTCTCTTGGAAATACACTAGGAAGTCAAGAATTTTCATGTAATATCAAAGCCAAAGGACTAAAGAACAGGCTGCTGCTTTGTAGAGGTAACAAGACTATTTGTATTTTTTTTACAGTTGTTTTGATGTCAGTTATCTTCTAGACATGAACCAATTTCAGAGGGTGGGAACAGCTGTCCATGTTGATAGGGATATCTTGTTATTGTTGCCTGCTTTCTTCTGACAGTGATAGTGACTGCTATCAGAAGCAGGATATGGAAGTTTGACAATTCCTGTGCACTCTCATACATCCACTGTTTACGTAAAACAGAGGGAAATACTTTCACTCTGCCTTGCTTGTAGTTTTAATGGAGAAAATATCCAAAGAGACTAGATGAAAAGCCTGTGTTGCCAGAAAAGTGCTTCATTAAACATGCAGGAGAAGCTGCATGCATTTCTGATGTGTAACTTTTTTACTATTTTTTTCTTTCCTCATCCTGTAGGAGGATGGAACACAAAAAACTTTCCTGTCTCAATTTCAGGGATTTCATAACAATTTTGATCCTGTTTTTCTGTTTAAAAAAATCCAAATACTGTAAAATAGCTGCTGAATATTCCCACTAATGTACTCTGTCCAACTGTAGTCAGTTTTGGTGCTTAGGATCTGCCCTGTTTACTGTGACTGAAATGGATAGATTTTACAAGTTTATTGGATTTGTTTCAGTATGAATTTATTACCTTGCATTGCATTGCATTGCGCTTCTTTTTTTTTTGAATGTGGAAGTGTTTTAGGAAAAAGAACAAGATTAGAGTAACTGCTATACAGAGTGTTCCCAAAAAGCCCAGCAAACAAAAGGAAGCCAAGATTGTGACAGATAAGGAATGTCCTTATGAACATAGCTCAGGGCTATTCTGGCTTGTGGCCATAAATGCAGGAAGTAATTTTCCTCCTCGATCCTTTTTAAATATAGGAACAAAATAAAAGTCTGATGATTGCAGGAATAGTGTGTGGGAGATACTGAAAAGCCATATAAATATCTAGGCAGCAGGATGAAGGTGCATGTATATGAACTCAGAACTTCTAACTGTTAAATTTTTTGGGATGTTACCACTAATCCACCATGTCTGTGATGAAATTACATAACTTCTTAATAGTACTTCCCTTCTTAACAGTCAAATAATGAGGTAGGATGTCCCTGTTCTTATGCTCTGAACAGTATGTTCACAAAATTGCTTAGAAAAACTCTTCAATTCTTCTTCCATTATGTTAACTACAAGAACTACATGCAGAAGCTTTAGGCATTTTAATAATTAACTGGAGAACTGTCGGGATTGATTAAAAAGCCTAGACAAACACTGTGTATATGAAACAAATTAACCCTGCTGAGATAATAAATAAAAAAAAAATCCAGAACACTACCTTCTTCTTTAGTACAGATCAAATAGTGTATATGTTTCTCTCTAAATGCACATTTTATATGTTTATTTCTATGAAGTTTTTTTTTTTTGTAATGAATATGTAATTACCAGCTTTTATTTATAGAAAAGCCAGCAATAATCTCACTGCTTTCTTAGGAGTAATTGTTAACATTTATGCTTGTATATTATACACGTCTCTTTAATCTCCCTATAAACATGTTCTTTAGAAGGACTTTTTTGGTGCTAAAATTTAGTTACAAATCTTGCTATTGTGTTTTTGACTCAACTGCATTTTTCAATAGTATTTCACAGTTAATTCTTGCAAATTAAAATTGGCATCATCTTCAGCAAAAAAAAGTAGTTTATTGCTTATCTGGCCATCTCATTTTTCAGTTGCATATTTCCTGCAGTTCACTGGTTTTTCCTGATTTAAAAAAAAATATATTTTATCTGTAAACATTTTTCCCTTACCATTTATTCTGCATTTTAAATTAATTATTTCCCATATATCTGTTTGTTGGAAATAATTAATAACTAAACCCTGAGGGCAAACCAATTGCCTTCCTTTTAGGTTCAGACAAGCATTTTCCAAAACAAACAGGAGTGAAATTCTGGTGACATAAACAGTTTACACATTACAGGAATTCTTCCTCTAAAATTAAGTCTCAAAATTGAAGTTCTTAGAGTATGACATCACAACACTTAGAGTGAAATAATCTTCTGTCTAGCTGGGTAAGGGGTTGATGTTGGTGGTAATCTTGCAGGTTGTTTCATTTCTCAGTATTTTCTAAAGAAAGTACTATTTTGCTTTCCTCCACTAACTAAATGCTTGCTAGGTGCAA
Organism: Peucedramus taeniatus; assembly: GCA_013400575.1. NCBI lineage: Eukaryota > Metazoa > Chordata > Aves > Passeriformes > Fringillidae > Peucedramus > Peucedramus taeniatus. Next base: position 9,717 of record WBNO01027421.1, on the reverse strand, counting down.
AGAGCAGCACTGGTTTGTATAAAAAGGACAGTTAAAGTGGTTAAAGAGCTACCCAGAAGTTTTTTACAACATTCCATAGCCACCAGGTGCCCATATGAATTTGTCCATACAAAATCCTTTCTCCTTTAAAGAATATTGTAAAAGCTCATAAACTTCTTGAAGGTGGGACATAATCTTTAATGTCTTCCTGTTTCAAGTGCTCCTCTGAAAATTGTAGTCATTCATTTCTGCACAATTGAGCATAGGAACTAAAGAGTATGCTTCATTCATGTGAGAATAGGTACTGCAGTAAAACATAACACAGTAGTGCAGAATGGGATTACAAGACTGGAATTTCACCAATGTATTTAATTTTGCTTAAATTTCTCTCTGTCTGGATCCCCCCAAAATTATGGATATTAAAAAGAAGAATTATGAAGTAATTAGCATTCCAGAAATCATACAGCAGTCTCTGGGGGAAAGCATGCAAATAAATTAAGTAATGCATATTTAATTTCATTAGGGATTAGAAATTGTGTTGATCAGTATATAAGCAAAAGATAGCAGTTAATTTTTAACTCTAAGTGAAGAAAAATGTTTAAATTGAATGAGTTGAATTAAAAAATAAAATTAATATGGTCCATTCACTTCAGAGTTTGACTCAGTCATCCTTCTGGATCCCTTCCAACTCAGATGATTCTGTGGTTTGATGCACATTAGAAGGATGGAAAGTTGGCTTCAGTGGCTCCAACTCTGGGCTGCTTTTCCTAGAAGAGGCTCACCTATGTAAGCCATATTCAGCAAAAACTGTGTTTCTGAAAAACGGGTTCTTGGTGTTTTCTTGTTAAGAGAAAGAGTTTTGGTTTTGTTTTGATATTAGTCATGTAAAGGTTTAGGGGCTCTGTCAAAACTTGAGCTGAATAAGAGATGAAACCAGAAAGCATTGCATAATATTTCTATTGTAATTTCTGGTATTACTTGGAATGTCAGTATTATTTATTTTGACCTCCATTTTTCACTCTGTTTTCTAGTTAGATTTTTAAATCCCTTTGCCAGTCCCAGACAGAAGCTGCTGGTACTAACTTCTGCAGGTTCCTCTTCTTCAGTAAGGGCATTTTGAGAAAGCAGTTTAGGGTCAATGTCAGTGGCTTGATAGACCCCAGGACAGAGTAAAAGGCTCCAACAAGTTCCTGGATAAAAAAGGCTCTTGAGTGTGGTGTAGCAAAAAAATAGGAGAAGGAAAGAGGTTGCCTGCTCCTGTAAACACAAACCATTTTTCATGTTCTAATTCTGTCTTTGGCTGAGAAGAACTTGTAGGTAGAAGACAATGAGAGGACAGTCTGCCACTGCTTAAAGACCACATAGTACTTCCTCAGTTTTCCCTGATTTTTCACACACACTCTGAGAAGGTAACTTCTGCCAGTCTTATAACAGGAAGCTAAGATTTATAATGAATGCAATTTTTCTGAAGCAAACTTTTTTTACTCAGACTAAGGCTGCTGATTTTGCAATGTACTGTTTCTTCCGAGAATAAATTTCACATGGAAATGTCCCAGAAAATAAGGAATTCACAAGGCATTTTACTGGCAATGTTTCTTTCTATATTTTCTTTATCTTGGTTCATGGACCTTTCATATTCTCCTGTAGCATTGGGTTAGGATTAGGGTTAGGGTTAGGGTTAGGTGCAAGGTTTCTAATGACAGAGAGGACATTCATATTTGTTAAAACATGGTTTCATAGTGTATGAGAAATAGCAATTTTTTTTGAAATTAATAATACATGGAATCATCTGATGCAGAACATTCAGTTGCAGAGAAATGAAAAAAATTTTTTATAACAAATTAGCAACAGGCAGCTAAAAGGCAGAGAAAAAAAACCTGAAGCTAAAGGAGAAAAAGTTTTAAATGTACAATTTAATCCCTCAAAATTTCAGCAGCCATAAATCTGCAAATGTTATCTATGCTTTGGAAATGAAATATTTAGTTAATCTAATAAGCTTTTCCCCTCAGGCCAGCTGTATGAAAGAAAAGCAGAACGTGCAAGCCTGGTCATGTACTTATAAACATGGTTCTGCGAGATCAGGATGTGGCTTTGCTAGTCATCCTTGTGCCTCCCCGATCCACACCAGGGCTGATGTCAGTGTTCCCCAGTGCTATGAACTGGCTCAACCTTCTGACAGTTGTCACACATGTTTTGAGGTACAAGGACTCTTGGATTACTGTGGCACTTTGCCAGCAGCTGGCTTGTTTAGGGGAACAACTCACTGAGGAAGCCTGTAACAGGACCGAAATGGGATGAGCATCTGGCAGTGAAGGACAGGGGCAGCATGGGTATAGGCAGGTTCTTGATTCTGCTGTCTCTTCCCTTTTAACCTGTCACCCTAAATTTCAATACTACCTCTGTATTTAAGCATGTCCTCCAAAGCCCTGGCGTTTCAAGAAGCTCACTTTTGTTGCCGTTTTCTTTCTTTCACACAAGAAACAGAAGGTGGTATATTTTGTTGCATTTTTTCTCATGGAGCCTATGTAGTAAAAGGGATTATCTGTGAGCAGGAAAAAGCCCCAAATGAACATGCATACATACTGCTCTATCTAATGTTTGTTTTTGAAAAAACTTAGGAATCACAGGTGCTACAGGTCACATGTTTATTACTACATATTGCCACAAACGATAGCAGAAACATGGTAACTCAGCCTTTTTATGAAGCTTCATTCATAGTAATGCAATGTGACCTTCAAAAACCTGTCTGGCTACTTCAAGTATTTACAAGGGAGTAGGGAAGGTATGGCATGCTGTTACATAGATGCTTTTAAATACAAATAGACAGAAAGTATCTTTCAACTCTTTACTCAATCAGTTTCTTTCCTTCTAAAATGTACTATACTTTGAAGCCTATTCTGTTTGCAATGTAGTATGATAGGTGTATGACAACTAGTGTTCCTGAAAAAATAGAAATTGTATTTGTTTGAGTATCTGTTACTAGTTAAAAAATAAAATTGCTACCCCTGCACAATAGGGTAGTCACAGCACTTAGTTATGCGGGGTCAAAGTGAGTTTCAGTTCCAAAGAGGTCATGGATTCTTGAGAAAAAACAATATGAGCTCAGGCTGATAATGATAGAAATGCTTTCTATGGTGAAACAGCATACATAACCATTGAAATAAAAGTATTTTGGCCTGAGCTTTCTACCTGCAAAGGAAAATAATGATAGTAATTGCCTCTAATACTCTTAGTCTGAAACAGATTTAAAAAAATTCAGGACTGTGTCTATCACTGACAATAAAATTTTCATATGAAGTGGTTCTGGTTTTCCCCTTAACTTTAAAAAATGTTAAAAGCCTTTTCAACATGATGCTAGCATAGAAATCAATATTTTCTTAGAAATCACAGTGAAATCAGAGGTATGAAAATATTTAACTAATTTAGAATATGGTGTTTGAGTGTGAGGAACCCTGCCTTAATAAACTAATCTCATTTAATTTCTTCACTAAAAGGATTGTTTAGCATTGGAACAGGCTGTCCTGGAATGTGGTGGAGTCACCATCTCTGGAAACATTCAAAATACATGGGGACATGGCATCTGAGGACATGGTTTAATGCTGAATATGGTGGTGTAGCTGGGTTGACAGTTAGACTTGGTGATCTTAATAGACTTTTCCAACCTAAATGATTTTATGATTCTATAATTTGCCTTTCATTTTGAAAATGGTCTGCTTTTGCAAAGACAAAAAGTGCTGTATCTCCATCAATCCTGCAGTAGTGTCCTCTGAGTGCAAGTTCCTTCTTTAGCCTTCCAGTCCATTTTGCCAGCTTGCTTTCCAAGCTTGGAAATGTGTTATTTTTGATACAATTTGCAAGCTGTATAATTAGGACCACCTAGGGATGCATTTCCTTCAGAGTCCAGATCAGCTGAACAGTTCCTGCTGGTACATAGGCCAAGAAAGGGGATGAGGAAGGCAGGTACAGAAAAATCCCCAAACCTCCTTCTGGGCAAAATTGATGTTGAAAGGATACACAAGCATTCAGATTATTCTCTTCCATCCCTGTCTGCCATGTCTAGAGTTTCCTTAAGGCAGCAGCATATCATGGCCTAGGAAGCCCTCTGATATGTTGGATACCTCCTCTCCACAACCATTTCCAGGCCAGTGTAGGACAAACCCCTCCTTTCCTCAGACTAGACTAGATGTGTTCTGTCAGTTGACCAAGGGTAAGTCAGAAGAAATAAAAACATTGTGTGTGGTGCCCCCATGCTGCTAACAACTCTGGGTTTTTTTCTACCATAAATGGAAATTTCCTTTCTTTCATCAGGATGTGCAGATGGAAGTAGAACCTCTGCAGTTTCAGGCAGAAGCTGACCTCACAAACAGTTTCAGGTTTCTGTGTATTTTTTCCCTTCTCATTACACTACAGTTAGCAGTATTATCAATTACTCATTACAAGATAAAATCCTGCAGCCCGTTCTTCTGTGTATAACTTCTAAACGTCTGGATCTGGTCATGGAAAGTAGGACTATGCAGCCACACTCTGTGATTACAAGAGAAATCAAAAAAAAAGGAAAAAAAAAAAGGTAAAACTTGATTTCTCTTTAGGAAGGAAACTCCTAGCCATACACTGTCACTGTACTGTGGATCTTTATGCCATTGCTTGCCACCATTTGATGTTTGAGCTATTTGTCGACAGATTAGAGTTCAGACTGGTTGTGGGGTGTGATGGTGGTCTGAAAATGAGTAGTCCCAGAAGCACCATAGTATAGCCCATGTAGAGGGTATTAAAAAAGCAATGTGCAGAACCACAAAACAGGCCAGGTTGGAAGGGAAAAAATCATCTGGTCCAACCTTTAATTGGAAATGGAGCATAGATGAGATTATCAAATACTCTAGAACATCAGAGAGCTCTTTGTCCCAGAGGATATGCCCCTAAGAAGGCTTTCCTGCAGCTTGTATGCATTCTTGCCTGTCTCCTTATCCTTCATTCCCTTGTCTGGTACTGGCTTTTGTTCCCTTGTTAGAATTTTGACACTTCACCTCTCCGGCTGTGGACTAATCTACAGCCAGTAAGTGACAAATTTCTTTTCAAGTTCTTCTGTGTTTAGTCATCTGATGAATGTGTTTCACCAGAATTCAAGTGGAACTTACCCAATACCAGTATGATTTAAAGAGCAGGGAAACACACTGATTCTGTGTCCTCTAAGGTGATCTCAGGCTCTACAGAGTCTCTTCCTTAATGGCTCTCTTCCTCTTCTCTTCCTTTGCTTCACCCTCTCATCCTTGACCATCAGACACCCTACCTCAAAATGTAAAAAGATGAAGTTTTAGGTGTGGAAAGGTCAAATATGAAAAATAGTGTAATTTCATTTCAGCCTGGCACTAACAGAACATGAAATTAAAAACAATGCTTTAGTTGATAAGGAAGAACTTACTGCATGTAGAGAGGCCCCAGTCCTCAACTATCAAATGTTCTATCTGAAACCACATCATTGAGAACAGGAAACCCAGAAAAATATGTTTCCTCCAGATCATATTGACGTAATGGTGTATATAAGGTAATTAATATTCTGGATTTCAGACTGGCCTAATGGAATCCTCCAAGGCAAAATGATATGAGAAAGCAAACAAAACATTTCCTTTCTTTTCCAGAGAAAGATAAATAGGAATATCTAAGCAAGCCCTGACAAGCTTTAAAATCTGATATGAAGTTCAGTTGTATAATTCCACCTAAACAGGACACCAGAGTTGTTGAGAGTTGATTGTCCCACTAAATACACCTCTTTTAGGAGCAAAAAAGTAACAGTTGGTGGCCAGGAAATTTTTCAATCCAGAGCTAAAATGTGGTGTATCAGACTAAGAAGTTTAAAAAGCCTAACCATTTTCTAGATATTAGAGCAAGCAAAACAATCTCTCAAAGTGTTTACTGTTTGAGCCATTTACTTAGGAAACAACTTCTCAGAGGCATAAAAACTGCACTAAAATATCAGAACAGATCTCTGAATGGTGGAGACCAATTATTTTGGTATTGCATCCAACTTAAGCTTAAAGAGCAAACAGATGTTCTTGAAGTTTATTACCCTTTGCACTATCCTTTCCCTAATTCAATTAGGTAGGTGGAGAGAAAGAGAGAATGTGATTTCTCTCTCCACGTAGGGCTGGTTATTGATATGCAGCAGGCTGAAGTCAATGGTTGTTGTGACAAATTGATTAAATTTGCTCTTTTGGTATATCTCCCAGCTTCTGCTAAAAGATACACTATCCTCATGGATTTTAAATCTGTTCTTTTAATCAAAAGTCTGACATAAGGCAAGAAGTTTGTGTTTTACCAGCTTCAAGTTCTCGCCTTTTCTTTGACCGCCAAGTTAGAGGGTGGTGCAGGATGTAAAAAAATACACTGATCTCCACTGGATTTAATGAGTACAGTTTAAAAACTAATTTTATACAAATTTATCACTCTATTTATTTTCTTGATATGTGAGTGGAGTTATGTATCCAGTAAGAGATATGCAAACCCCTCAAAAGCTGCCAAAGAATACAAGTTATACAAGCGGGCATGTCACAGGCTGACTTGGTGACTCATGTCTTGGCAGCTGCCCTATAAACAAAGCTACTGAATTGGTTGAATCTGTCAAATCATAAAACCTTTTGTGCAGCTCACTTTCAAAGATATGCTGTACAGAATTACTAGAGGGTGAAATTTTGATCAAAATGCATTAATTACTAATGATTTGAAAAATTAGACTAGGCCTTAGAAATTCAATTTTAATAGTTGTATTTCAGTCTCTGAGTTTTAATAAGATATGAATACATATTAAATCTAAACCAAAGATTTGCAAATCAAAATGCATTCTCTTAGTAATTTCCATTTCTGCTTTGGGAGTAAGCCAAACACCAGTGCCAGAGCTTCTGATCCCTTGAAAAATTTTTAAATATCAGGTAAATACTGAGGATCCTGTAGTCATAGGTGCTTTAAAGGTGGTTGGAGTCCTGCTTATATATTCTGAGTGTTTTAAATATTCAAAAACTTCTGGAATGCAAGGAGAAAAAAAGTAAAGTGAAGAATTAGAAACCTGTGACTATGACTCTGCAGGTCAGATCTTTCCTCAGAGCTGTAGTACTACAGAGGTAGCCAGGTTCCAAAACAGGGTAGCCATGCTGCTGATTTGCCAGTTTCAGCAGTTATTTGCCAGTTTCTAGAAGTGTAAAATGTATTTATACTCCACAGTTCAAGAGCAATGAGTGTTAAGCATTAACACTTGTTGAGGATACCTTTGCTGAATTGCAAGCCCCCTTTGGAAAATCCCAGTACTGAAAATTTAGAATGATTACTGTACTATAATGCTACAGTCTTTATGGGTAGATTTGTGCTAATCTGCACCTGTAAAGTATCATCTTTCTTTCTCTTCAATTCTTCTAGAATGCTGTTTTTTTGACTTTCAGAACTGAGGACTCAATCACCTCTGCCTGGAGGGGAGTGAAAAGTATTTGTGGTCAATTTGCCTAGACATTAACATTTTATTTAAAACTCAGTTTATCCATATTTTCAACTACTCTTAGCAAATATTCACAGTTTGTCACATGCTCTGAAGCAGCATTTACTGTTTCATAGTTCCTAATGCCATGTTAATTATTTTCTTCTGCATTTTCTCCAGAATTGTGCAGCTCAGAAGCTGTAACTCAATACATATGGAGATGAATTTTAGTTTCCTCGGATAGGCCAAAATGACTTTTAACTGACTTTTCCTTGAATATCAAGAAATTAAGGGATACTTGAAGGAAAGAGCTAACAAACTAAGACAGCTAATGCAGCTCACTTTTATCCAGAAGGTGGAGAACAATGCCATGCAGGAGGGTGAAGAGAGGCAGAAAATTGGAGAGAGGCAGAAAATTCCATCTTGTTTCTTTGGGGGATTCTTGCATAGTTTTCACCTTCTCTGACTACAAGGGCTGTCCAAAATTCTTAGTTTTCACAGAAAGACTTGGCAAAGAAGGAAGGCTCCATCAGGACCAATTTGCAGTTAATGCAGTGAGTGCCTCAGTGCTATATGCTATGCCATTATTTTTTGTCTAGCACAGACTTGAACACAGTCTGAAGCTCAGTCTGAAGCTGACTTGTAGGCTGGTTCAGGCTCACTGAAGTTGATGACATCTTAGCATTTCCCTGAAGCATAGCATGCAAATCCTGCTTTAAATACAGATGTTTCCCCAGCATGACAAATGTTTCAGTGCTGAAATGTCATTCAACTTGAGAACAAAAGTGCTTTGTTATAAATGCAGCACCAAGGCTTGAAATTTACAGAAATTAAACACATTTAGTTTATTTAAAATGATTGCTTTTCAAGCTGTTGCTAATTGAAGAGGCCAAAACCAATGTCTAATAAGGTTTTAGTCCTTATGTCTGTTAAACAGACTCCACAGATCTTTGTTGGCACCCTGGAGTATTTTAATTTATGCTACAAATGTGTTTTCAGGGCCAAATGTTTTAAGAAACTCTCACTGGAAATGAAGTTTGAATTTCACTCCAATGTGTAGAGTGAGTACAGAATTGTTTTTCCTCCTTAAGCTGTTTAAATAATTTCTTTTCCTAACAGTGTGGTACAATGAAAAATTGAGGGGAAAATAGTGGCCAATAGGAAGCTTACTATCTATACTAATATTTTTACAGGCTCTTTGTTGTTCATAAGAATGAACCTTTCTTTTTCAGCCACAGAGTTTGCACCATGTGCATGTCATAGACAAATATCTACACTGCAAGATACAGCAATTTTTCTTCAGTTCAGTTGAGTAGCATAAGCTTTGTACTTTATAGAAACATTATGTTCTATGTTTGTGCTTTTTTTTTCTTGTTTGGTTTTTTTTTTTTTTTTAATGTTTGACATATTAGACATAATGGGGAATTACAAAGAATAATGAGACTACTCAGATGATATAGTTGATGATTCTTAAAGTAACACAGTCCCAGAGGTTGGCCTAGTGACCCTGTTTTTGGTTTTGGCCACAGTGTAGCATAATTGCTCTTTTTAAGTAGAGCCCACTGTTGTATTGAGTGCACAGTTTTGTTCAATAAATGTAGTGGCATTGTATGTGCTTTTATGCCTTTTTTTGAGTTTTGGCATTACTGTTTCATTTTGTTTGCCCCTTCTGCAAGTAAAAATTTATAATGCTAGCATAAAAAAAGAAGGAAAATGTATATGAAAAAATGTAAATTTGCCCTGTCACAAGGCTGGTCTAAATGGCCTTAAATATCTTTTCCAACCAAAGTTATTCTACAATTCTAAAGACTCTGTCATGAAATATTTGGGAAATGTCCCGTGCATAGCATCACAAACCTTCCAGTGACTGTGATTATCTATGATAGTATATAAAATAATGTGGAAGAAATTATAATAGATAAGAGCATAGATTTGCCTCAGCAGGTGGCATTTGAGGGATCCATAATATGTCAAAGATTATACATC
>WBNO01027420.1:0-58481 GCA_013400575.1 Peucedramus taeniatus | reverse complement strand
GTGATGATAAAAAAAGCTCTGTGATGTTCTTTGCTTTGTGGAAACAAAAGGCTGTGTCTAATGCTCTCTTGGAGGAGGGAGTTGGCAGCTTAAATTCATCCATTAACGAGGATCCTGAGCCAGAGCTTTGAAATTGTCACTGCTTTCTGTTAAATGCATTTCAGCCTTGCTTGTCAGATCCTAAATTAAAAGCCCTTTAATTTAAACACAACGCAGGCAGTACTTAAGCTGAGTTCCCTCCAAAGCCTCAGTAAACTTGAAGGGTTCTTTCAGCCTTCATAGAACCACCCATCACTTTTGTCCTCTCTCAAGGCCCTGTCAGTGAAGAAATGCAGGAAAAGCAGGCTCAGCACTGCAGTGTCAAGCTTTTATTTTAAATTCTAATGTAATTTTTAATCCTCTGCTGCCTTTGGGCCAGCACAGAACATGACTGGGAGCTGCATGCTGGAAAGGGAGAGGAGAGACAGAGCTTCAGCTGCCATCCCATAAGGTACAGGCAGCTCCTGCCCTCATCTACTCTCAGAGGTAAATCAGAGGTTTAAAAAAAAAAAATCAGAAGTAAAAAATCAATATTAACAGGTGGTCCTGATGATGGTTTCAAAGGCCTTTTCCAGGCTAAATGGTTCTATGATAAAAAATGTCCCAGTCTGACTGAGAAGCTGCTGCTGCCCCATCCCTGGCAATGCCCAAGGCCAGGTTGGACAGGGCTTGGAGCACCCTGGGAGAGTGGAAGGTGTCCCTGTCCCTGGCAGGGGGTAGCAAATCCAGAATCTGGTTGGGTTCTAAGGTCCCTTCCCAGCCAAACCATTCCATCATTCTCTGACTCACACGTCAATGTTTTTACAATGGAAAATGATCCTCGTTTTCAAGGCATGTGACTGTGGTTTTCAGCAGTAAATGCAAACAAATTTCTTGCTGACCATCCCAAGCCATCAGCTCCGGGGAAGAGGAGTCTGGGTGTTCCAAACACGTTTGAAAATCTATCCATCAAAGCAGAAGAGGAGGAAGCAGCCAGGTATCATCAAAAGGGAAACTGAGGAGCTGATGAGGTCCTTTTCTTGAGTGCTCACATTATTAAACTCACAACAATCCCAAACTGAGTACAATACCCACAAATCTCAACTCCCAGTGAAGTCAGTGGGAAAGTTTGAACTGAAATTGTTCAGGGCTGAGCTGAGTGGGCCCAATTTCCCTTTCAGCCTAATGTGACTCCATTAAAGTGAGATGAGCAATTCCCTGGTGGATGAGGAGCTTTCTGTATCCAAAGCCTGCCTGCCCTCAGGCAGCATTGTCTGAGGAGCATTGTCAGAAGGTGATAAAATAAGGGATGGCATCATCTTGTCTTGTACTGGAGCTTTCCTGGCTTGCTCCTGGTTCAGAGAGCAAGGATCCGCATTTCCAGCAGATGGAAATTGCTAAAAAAGCTTAAATATTTCAAAGTGGGCTTGTGCAGGTAGAGGCATCATCTTTTTCCTGAATTCTCTGGGGAAGGAGCCACCCCTCACGAGAGCTGTTATCTGAGCTTAATGAAAGGATGAAGTGGAGGGGAAAAAAGCAGGAATGTGCCTGTAAATTTTTAAGTATTCTTTTCTTCTTTCAGTGAAGTGCATTACAGGCCTGGGGCAGAGTCACAGAGCAGCAGTAAAATGACAAAGAAGCCACCTCCTCTCCTTCCTCAGTTTCAACTCAGCAAGCACCTATTAATTCCATGCAGAGGAATTTTGGGATGGAGAAAAGATGCAAATTGGTCCAGGGCTGGCAAAGAGCTGCCAGCTGAGGGGATTTGGGACAATGGCAGGGTGACATCTCCTCTGTCTTCCCATTTCAGCTCCAAGCACGCTGCTGTTGTACTTTATTAATCCACATTCTCCTGAACTTCATCTGGAAACCTTCTTCCCTAATTCCTGCAACTAACCCAGCCCTCCACAAAGTTATCCAAACACCCACGAATGCTGTTGCAACTCAAAAAAAATCACAAAAAAACCCCAATGAGGCAGAAGCAGAGGCAGGCCGGTGGTGCTTGGAAATAAATAGTTGGGAAAAACCTTTCTTGGAATAAAAATATGCTAAGCAGCAAAGCCAGTTTCCAGCAGCACGGGACAAAAGAGGCTTAGCAGACCAAGCATTACACTGCAAGCCCTGGAAAAGCTGGTCAAATAATGAAAAAATTTATGCAAGTCTAAAGTCATTTGGTGCTAGATGGGGGAGGATTAAGCCCTGCTGAATAAGTTATCCTCTGCAGAATGGATTTCAGCCTGGCCACACTGCCTGACAAATAATGGGCGGATTAATTGGCTAAAGCTTGCACATTGTATTGTTCCCCAGTTTGTCAAACACCCCTGAAGCACACACAAAAAGAGTCTTTTTTGTTGATGTTGTTGAAACAAAGTTTGCTGAAAACTCCTCTTCCCGCACTCAGGAACCTTTGTCTTTACAGATGAACACAATAAAACTAATCTGCATCGGGGCCTAAAATGGATTTATTAAACTATATTAAATCTCCAGAAGGATTATTTGTTCAGTGCACTTTAATATCCTTCAGAAATGGAGGGTGGCAAGTTGACCTTAGGCTACTGTGAATCTGGATGAGAATTAAAAATGCGCTTTAATTAAAAGTTCCAAAGTAAAGATTTCTGCTTTTCCACATTTTTTAAAGTCTAGGAAATTTTGTCTGCAATGTGACAGCCATGAAGCTCGGGGGAGCTGCTCCTAAATTCCTTCCATGTTTGAGAACATCAACTTTAAGACTGAATTCATTCTTCATTATCATGGGACAACCCATTTCCTTGGAAGTTGCTCAGGATTTGTGCCAAAACAGGCCCTCAAATTTTAGATACAATCTTCTGCTGGCTCTAGAAACTGATGTTGTTACATAGTTGTGAAGCAATGAATCAAAAATAATTTATATTTCTAAGCATTGAGTTGAGAATCCAAGTGATATATTTCCTTTCATAAAGATACACAAGTGAAATCTTTGTTTCAGGCCACACCTACATTTATTTTGTTTATTTAAAAAGCACTTTCATGCCTGTAAGGTCCTTAAAACTTGGTTTTAACAGGGCTGCATTAATACATTTTTAACTTCAGATGTTTTCTTTAACTGTAACTTCCACAGGTTTTATTCCAATTCCTTTGGCATCATGGAATATATTCACATTTAAAATCTTGGTTAAACCAGGATGTAACTGCTGCAATAAATGATCTCACTTGAATCCTCTGCTGAAAGGGAACTCCAGTAGAATCACTTGAATTTCCATGAAGGGAGCAAAGCCATTTTTCTTCCCTACCTGTCTGCTTTCTCCTCCCAAATCAAACACTTTTGAGATATTTGAGTGAATTAAAAAGTGATAAATCCTCGCCTAAGGAATGTTAGAAGTGCAGAGCAAAGACTGTGCTTAAATAATTTAGAGAAATGTCCTTCAGTGTGTTATGCCCTCTGAAGTTCAGGGATTTATTAGAGTCTTTTCCTTTGGGCTCTGCTTCTTCCATGAATTACATCAGCAAAGACATCTCATGTTGGGATTAAAGGTTCAACGACTTTAAAAATTCCTCATGTGCCTTTCTGGTGCGGCACCTTGAAATGGGAACTAGAATATGGTCCACAACTGGCAGGAGATGTAAAGAAGGCAAAGAGAGGCAACATTTCTGCAGTGCAGAGGTCGGAATCTTCCCAAAATGTTCCCCCAAAGCTCAGCTAAACCCCAGGTGACACAGCCCCAGCAGAACTCCAGCAGGGACAACTTTCATCCCAAGCCTGGGGATCCAGCTGACCAATGTCCACTCTGTGGCTCATCACTACAAATTTTATTTGTAGTAATCCCAACACAGTCCCAGAGCTGCAAAGGGAGGCTGGGATCTACTGAGAGGGTCCTTGGGGACACCACATTGATCCTCACCCAAGCGATGTCATCACCTCCAAAGCCAGGACAAAGCTGAACAAGAGGATATTAAACCACATTTCAAAGATGGAAAGGTGAAAATTTTGCTGGGTTTTATGAGAAAAAAAAAAAAAAAAAAAAAGAATTTGCTCCCTGAAGCTCTCCCAGATTTCCTAACTGGTTCTAACAAACCACTTTTTAGGCCTCAGCCTAGGTTCTAGAAAAATAGAGTCAATAAAATTTCCTTTTTAACACCCTTGAGGGTTTTGGGAACAATCTGCTTTTTCATCTGCCTCTGGATCCAGAGAAGCAGAGACATCCCTTGTCCCTGCCTCTGCACCTGAATCCCATCAGAAACAAGCAACCAGAGGCTTTCTGAGAACATTCACCCATTTTTCCACACTGACCAGATTTTTGCCACTGTCATGGCAAAAATTGAACATGTTGACAAACATGTCAACATGTTCAGTCTACCCACAGTGAATTTCCATAGCAGAGGCCTGAGGAGGAAACAATTTGCTTGGGAGAAAAAAGCAAACTCTGGCTCTGAAACCAGCGCAGGAAATGGGAAAAAACTGAAGAACGATTGATCCTCTCATCACATGGAGCTGCCATAAGGAGCTGTCAAGATTTTACATAACTTTCCTTGAAAAGCTTGTATTTAAATGAGCAAGGAGGTAAAAGCAGAGAGAACAGAAGGCAAATTCCTTTAATTTTAAAGAAGGGGCCACAGCTGAGATCCTCATCTGACCCTGATCTCTTCCACTCACCCCCCTTATCTCCTGTCCCAGCCTTTTTTAGCTAGAGAGACACAGCTGCTGGGAGACTTCATGGTGGGCAGAATAAATAAAAAACTTTTTAAAAAACAGCACTAGGTTAATAAAAAACCCTTTCTTGTCACAGCATTACTTTTAACCTTCATCAGTAACCTTATTATTCCATCTATCACCCAAACCAGCTCTTGAACTGCCACTTGATAAAGCAGAATTTCAGCCTTGCCTGATGCTCCCAAACCAGAGATTTCCTACACATTTTGAAAGGACTGTTCACTGCCTGACAGTGAGCCCTCATTGGAAGGTAATTTAATCAATAGTCAGGTCTGCAGAAGCATCTATAGCAAGTTATAGTTGGCATTTAATAGAAATGCAAAGCAGAAATAGCTTTAACACCAGCTGGTATTTTAAACCACATAATAAATTCACTGCTACTCTGTTCCATATCAATTAATAGCATTAAACTTCTTTAATGTATTAACAAAGATGTCTTTCAGATATTAAAATTCACTTCAATTAAAATAGCAATGAGGCTTTAAACATCCACTATTTTAAAATTCACCTGATCTTTTCAGTCATTTCAAAAGGCCCTTTAACTAACACATAACTGCCTCATAAAATTTAAATTGGAGGTGAAATTAAGCCAGGCACTTAACAAATATTGCTGCAGCATGTTTGACTCCAGGTGAGCACAGAACACAACAGGCAGAACCAGCAGCAGCCCCAGCCCAGCTGAATTAACCCAAGAGCCACTTCAGGAGCTCGATTATTTTTTGACATGAGCTGCACTTGAAGCAGCTCCCTGCACAAATGGAAATCGAGACAACCACTCCATTTTTAACCTCACAAGTGGCTCTGCTCCTCTGTGTCCTCACCCAGCAGTGGCTGGCCTGAAGGAGATTTTTGCAGGCAGGAAAGGCAAGAGGAACACAGAGCCCTTTCTTAAGTGGCACATGTTGACCTGTGAATTATAAACTAAAGAAAGGCAAGAATAATGGGCCAGGCTTATCCTGCCTCGAGCTTTCAGCTACCCCGAGCTGATCATGGCCCTCTCAGAGTTGCTGTTTTTTTCCCTTCTGACTTTCACACTCTTTTTATCATATTTCACAACCAAACAACACTATTACTTACTTCAACTGCCAATTCAGAATTCCATGGTTTACACGGCTTCTTTTTATTACATAAAGCTTGTGACCTGTGGTTTCTGTAAAGTTTTGCTTCTCACAGGGTTTTAAGACAGAATGCAGACCTGGAGACAGTCCATTTGATGACTTTGGTCTATTTGACTAAAACAGAACCAAAATGTTTACAGAGACACCAGCAGTTCTTTTGCTCCAAGAGCTTCCCTTCCATCACATCCAAGGAGAGTTATTTATCACAGACTTTTTGCCTTTTCTATATGAGATTCTTCACATGAGGATTCCTCACACCTGAAGTGCATGTAGAAAAGCTTTCTGTGCTCCAGGATTAAGGATTTTGCTGGCAAATTCAAGACCATTTTCACTCCCCTGACTTGTTAGTGAGCATCCCCAGCCCAGCCTCCCCATCCATCTCAACTGTGATGCTCCTGCCCTCACCTCTGTATTTTGCTGCAGAAGCTGCTGATGCCCAGAAATATTTCCCTGTGTTGAGAGGAGGTTTCAGCCTCTCTGCTGTCAACATCACACTGCTCAGTGCTGCTGTAATGCAGAAAATCAGAGGAAAGGCTGATTAGAATAAATGATAAGCAGGTAGGACTTCCTTCCTCTCCTTTTGTTACAGCATCCTAAAGCCTTGCTGTGCACCTCCTGGCAACCCCGAAGCAGAAAACTAGAGCCACACAGCAGCTCCTATATAAAACCAGTGGGGATTAAGTGATTTCATGGGGTCACTCTGTCAAATTGGCTTCTGCAGCTGTTCCTAATGCTGTATCTTGCTGTGCCTGCACTCACACCCATAGCTAAAAGCCCACTGAATTCCTCTCCAGCCTCTGCTTTATGTTAAATTCAAAGGCTGAGAAGGCTATATCCCAAAATCTGCAATGATTTACTGTGCTTTTGAACACTAACATTTCACTTTACCTCGCTGCCTCCAGGTGGGCTCCATGGCTGAGCCCTGTCACTTCAAGAAGAGGGTGTGTGTGAGAAATGACCGCTCACTTTTTAAAATTTTATTAAACTTTAACAAAACCACAACAAAGGACTAAATAAGGAAAAATCACAGCAGTGGGAGCCGCCCGTGGCTCATCTACAAAATGGATGCTCTGCTTTTTATATCCATAGCCCCTCTTAAAGTTTTGACTGTCAACTCCTTCTCTGCCATCCACTGGTGGAGATCACTTTTTACACCTTGATTGGGGGTCAGGTGTTGTTTTGTCACATCTCCTGGTCACAAGCCAGCCTCCTCTGAATGTTTTGATTACTAAGGCTATTAAAANNGGCAAAAAATTACATATTACAATAACATTATCATACATCTATATAATATCTATCTCTTGATTGTGAGAGACAACTATTACATTACTTATAACAGTGTGCAATCAATTCAAATTAGACAGTGATTGATATTTTGCATAGCCTGCAATTAGGGTATTGTGAATCTGGTGTGTTTCTTGATGGGAAATTATGTGGGATTTCAAGAGATAAAATGCAATTCCTTTTTTTTGGAGCAGGGTGCTGCCAGGTCACCAGCCTTTGTGGGGCACCCCACTGGTGTGGATGCTTTTTGATCCTCATCAGTATGACAGAGATTGCCCAAGCACTCATCAGTCCTTAATTCTGCCTGACCCAATGGTTTGTGCAGGGTCACATTTCTCTGCTGCAGTAACACAGGGTTGTGTCACAGGGCTGGAAATCCACAGCTTCTGGAGGCTTCAGAGTGACAGCAGCAACAAAAGTGGTTTCAAACTGTGAAAAATACATATTATGTGTATTGGCTTTTCATAAATATTAAACTGAATACTATATGTGTTATGTTAGAAAGTTATGTTGTGTTAATTAGTAGTGCTGTATTAATATTTTGATAGCATGGTAAATGTAGATTTGTGGCTAAAATGTAGCTTTTGTAGTTACAATAGAGGCTATGTACGTGGGATATTTTTTTAAGGAAAAGAAGGGGATGCTCATCAGAGATGGCAGCCACAGGACACCTAAATCTTTCAGAGAACAAGAATTTATTGCTTTCTTATCAGAAGAGACCAAATTCTCCTTCCTTGCACAGCCCTGAAGATGCCAAACTGGATTAAGAGAAAGAAATTGACACTGAACAGAGAGAATCCTTTGTTTGAATGGAATTTATGCATCATGTATGAGATGTATGAATATGCAACAGGTTATGGATTTTAAGGGTTAATCCTCTGTTAACCTGTGCTGTGATTTCAGGGCTTAATTTGCCCAGGAGGGCACCCAAACCAGTTCGTAACCTTTGTTTTATTGTCTCATATTGTCCTAACCCTAATTGTCCAAATTTTTATTACCCTAATTTTATTATTATTTATGTGACCATTTTATTACTATTAAACTTTTAAAAAATTTTTAAAAAACCGAGTGATTGGCGTTTTTCACAAAACCAAAACCTGTTGTGCCTACAATACTGTATGGGAATTTTCCAGCTGCTGAAATGTAGCAGTATTCCCACTCCTCTGGCCAGCCTCCAGCATCCCTCCTGTTTAACATTATCAGTCTCAATTCCTCACTGCTATCTATGGCTCTCATTTTTTTACCTTTCAGAGAAGAAACACCTTAATCTAGGGGCTTATCTGCTCTTGAAAAGAAATTCAAGGTTACAATCAAGATTGAAAATTTGAGAAGAAATAGATGTTCTCTAGAATGTGCAATTCCAGAATAAAAGGGCTTTATTTAGTTTAATACACTTTATTCACTCATCTTAAACAGGTGATTAGCTCTTTATTACACACTGAAACCAGAGCTGAACCCTTCAAGATCCATTTCTCAGAACTCCCTGGATAATGAACGGGGAGGCAGCCCCTAATTAAGCTGCGAGAAGAGTGGAGACTTGCTTTGCAAAGCCAGGCTGAGGAGGGACAGAGGTTGGCCTGTCCCTCTGAGTCTCAGGGTCAAATCATGTTTCTCTGGTCAATAATTGCTCTCTGGATGTGGGCAGACTCCTCAGGAGCGTTGGCTGAACTGCCTCCTGCTTTATTTACACGTTCAGGAGAGCTTTGGAAAGGAGGTTTTTATGATGTGTTATAACAACCCTCCAGTGCGAAGCCTTTGTAACTGGAGATTTCAATTTATTTGCATTAACATTTAAGAACTAGTTGTCCACAGCAAAACACCTTTAGAGAATCATAAATAACACACTGCTGAGAGAGGAGCTTTGTAACAAACGCCTCAGCAGAGAGGACTGGAAGAAATGCACAGAAACTCCAAAAATGCAGGAATTACACAGGAGAAATAACAGAGATGGGTGATATTCCTAAGCTTTCACAAGGAGCTAACAGCACTTTATTCCTGGGGGATTTATTCCTTTTATTTAAATTAGAAACCTGTCTGCAGCAAGTAAAAGTTTTCTCATACAACCTTGCAGGAGCAATAATCCCATAGCAGAGTTAGAGGTCTGCATCTTGGCCCTGCCCTTCCCTAAGGAATCGGTGTTGCTGTGCCTCTCCGAGCGACCCTTCCGAGCGTCCCGGCTGGCTGTGGCACAGGGACAGCGGGGGACACTCTCCCGAGCTCCAGGGCAGGCAGGAGGGTGGCTCAGGCTCTTACCTTGGCAGGTGAGGCAATGGCATGGTGGCGGCGGAAGGAGGAGTGGGCTTCAGACGGAGGTGAAATCTGGATTTATTGCAGAGGTGGAATAGAGAGATCCAGAGCCCAGGGGAGCCTCTGCCCAAAGACCCTGAGCTCAGTGCAACAACTTATAAAGGGAGGAGGGAACAGGGGAGGGGTTTGACAGGGAGCCAATGGGGAACATGGGGGTGTGGAAATCGGGAAGATAGACTTTTGGGGAGACCAATAGGGACATTCTGAGGGAGGGACCCCGGTGCCTGAACCAATCACTCAACACCCTTGATGGAAGTTTCTAGAGGGAAGGGAGGGGCTGCCGAGTGACGGACAGGACAGCAGGGAGGGGCTGAGGGAATGACTCAGCGATTATTAATGAGTCAGGGGGCGGAGCCAAGGGATTGACAGGAAGGAGGAGGGAGGAGTCAACATGGGCTGAACCATTATAGTAGGGGAGAACTGGGATAAACCAAGGTACAGAACTATTACAGTGAAAACATATAAAAACACAACACAACAAATCAGGACCCCTCTTTTTGGACACCCCAAAAAAGCCCTGAAGTGTCATTGAGGAAAACATGAGAGGAGAGATTTGCAAAAGCACTTGGGTCCAGTATCAGCTTCCCAAGGACTTAAGGACACTTTTGGAAAGAAAAGCACAAAATCTGTTACCCGCTTGGTTTTTCCATTTCCCATGGGTGTTGGGAAGGGAAACACCTCAATGCTGGAAAAACATTCAGGTTGTTTCAATGCCAGGGGAAAGATTTAGTGAAGGAATTTCAGGCCTTCCCAGAAATCATGGAGATTTAACTCATCATACAGATTTCTTTAACTAAAACACAATTATCTGTTCTTTGCCATTTCCACATTAAATCATGGAAGAAATTAAATCAGGTTGAACAAGGCTTTTAATTCAGACTGTAAAAAGTCCACTTAAATTCCAATAAGGGTTTACTGAAGTGGATGCTTAAAGCTTGGGGGCATTTGAAAACTGAATCCATATCTAAAATCATCTGTATTACCTTTGTAGAGCAAACTATTAGAACTCTGATTTAGAAGCAGTAGGTGCCAGGAGAACCTCTGGTTTTTTTCATATTCCATGATGAAAAGCCCTCCTGTTGATCTGTGTTCCAGGAATGAATATTTGGATTAACTCCGTGCACTACAAAGGTGCTCACCCAGAGAAACTCTTTCACTCAGTGCTTCTAACAAGTTCACAAAGCACAAATTGTAAGATGAATCTTGACACAGTCAAAGCAAATTTGTGGTAGCAAGAGCCACGAGCTGTTTGCACAACATGAAACAGGTCAGGAGCCAGAAAGGAAACACAACAGCAGCTCCCAGCACAGCAAGGCACCAATTTTCTCCATTATTCTGAGATATTCACCCACAAAACAAGGGGAAAATGTTAAAAAGTTTACTGCTGCAATTAGCACTTTCACAGTATGCTTAGCACCCCGTAGTTCAATTAAAAATAAATAGGTCAGGTGGATTGAATGAAAAGGCACTAATTAAGGCATTTTTTATTTTTAATTTTGCCGGTAAGAACTGAATACTGAACTAGTATTTTTATTGAAGCTACCTGTCGGGGTCTCGGAGGTCGAGATGACCCTGATATGTTTTAAAGTCTCTTTTTTTCCCAGCCCGATAGCCGAAGAAGGAGTCAGGACTCTTTGTCTGCAGTTTCCAAGGTTGTTTATTTTCTCAGATCTGGTACATTTTTCCCCTGACCCACCATGATCTGCCTGGCAGGTCAGACAGAGGCACTCTGCCCTCCCTCCGGGCTGTGTTGTCTTTTTATACTATAAACTACGTGTACATTATTTACAGTTAATTCCCAATATCTATCACCTATGTTGCACAGTTCGTCTCTACTCTAAACCAATCCAAAAGTGCCAACATCACCCAGAAGATGGAGGCTAAGAAGAAGGAGAAAGAAGGACAGGACATGCCCAAATCCCTCCATCTTGTTCCCCAAACCCCTATTTTAAAACCCCCAAAATTCTACTTTTCTACTTTGTAACAAACTATCACTCAACTTTCCTGGCTTGTGCATCCTCATATAAGGTTGGTAATTTTCTCCATGGGTTGAAATCAAAAACACAGGGGTCTTTGTCTTCATGCCAAGGCTTCTGAGCCCCCTGCCAGGGTCTCAAGCCATCCAGGACAGCCAGAGGGATGTCCTGGGTTCCAACAGCTACCTGATTTATACAACACTGGATTAATTAATTTTGAATCACTATTTGATCTTTTACGATATTGCTTTACTTTCTTTCCTTTGCTTGCAAAGAATGATTAAGCTGTGCCACTAATGAGAAACATTAATTTAATAGTTTTTAAATACATCATTAAACTCATTTCTCAAACACATTAATGTTTCTGATTTATTTGAATTCAAATCAGAGTTTTCTCCCTCTAAGCCATGAAAACTTCACTCTTCATTTTTAATGTGACCAGTCAAAGGTGTGGGGGGAGCAGCCTGACCCTGCTTCGTTTATTGAAGCACAGAAACTGCTAAATTCAGTCACAGATCTGCTTTTTCTTTATGCTGCCTTGAATTAAAAAAATGTTTTAAAATGTAGCAGAAATCCTAATGTGTCCTAAACACCTAAATGTTCCTGGACATAATGAATATTGTCTATACTGGAGATCCATGTAGTCGCTCTGGATGAGGAAATTCATCGGTCCCTGGGAGAAACAGCACTGTCACAATTTGCAACAGCCAAGGAGCTTGTCCTGGGTCTGAAATTGTGCCAAGAAAGGCATCAGATCTCTGAAGAGGATGATGTGTCCAATGAGAAACTTCTTAGGTTTCTAAACATTAAAATGGAAATACGAAACCAATTCACATTCAGCTTTTCTTTCTGCTCAGCCACCATGGTTTTATCACAGAATGGTTTGGGATGGAAGGGGCATTTCAAGATCATCCAATCCAACTCCTCTGCCATGAGAAGAGATATCTTTAATTAAACCAGGCTGTTCCAAGCCCTGTCCAATTTGTCCTTGGACACTTCCAGGGATGGGGCAGCCACAGCTTCCCTGGGCAACCTCTCACCCCCACCCCACATGTGGATTATACCCACAAGTGCTCATGACAGAGCAATGACATTTTGCCATCAGCCAGCACGTGCATTTTGCTGCCTACCTGCAGCAGAAGAGAGGGGTGGTGATATATTAAAAAAATCTAATTCTATTCATCGTGACATTTACTGTGGAATTCCAGCAATCGAGAAAACTCCTCATTTTCAAGCCTTGCTCACAGACAAACATCCCTGAAATGGGGTAGTAGTTTTTCAAACCCTCCGAGGGATTTGCAAAACCAGCTTCGCCCTTGATAACGCTGGAATGTGTTCATTATGAAAATTAAATATTTAAGAAGCTGCACAATAATAGAGTTCAGAAGGCAAAGTGATAATTTCCTACTAAAGCTTATTCTGTAGGAATTTTGATGGGACAAGACAGGTGTTTATTATCTTTTTTGTTTTAACTAAAACAAAACAACTTTCTTACAGGACACCCATTCAAGGGTGCATTGAGCATTTCTATCTAAATAAGACTTTTGGGAGCTTTTTCGTGCCATTCTCCATCAAATCATGACAGGCAGCAGCAGCGTTTTTAACCCCCCTAAATGAAGACATTGAAGTTTCTACCTGCCTCTTGGCACAGATTTACATGGAGATGGATGATGTGAGGGTTTGATATTTAATTGTTTTGTAATTCAGAATGATCTGTTGTCATGGCAATCCCAGTGTGGAAGATGTATTATTTAGGGAAGTGTCTCCTGAAAGGAGAAGTCAAGAAGAAGAAAGTCAAGAAAGAAGAAGCCAGACAGTCATTGACAGCTTCAATGAGAGCCCGTGAGCCAACCTGTGCTTCCAAATGTCTGCACACCTGAGGCATCTCAAACCCAGAGATCTGAAAAGAGGGAGGTCAGGGGATAGACCAGAACCAGGAGCCACTTTTGGATTTTCTGTCACAATGGACGTAATTGTGGCATCATTTTCCAGCAGGGAAGTGTTCTGCAAAAAATACTGTTTTGTTAATGTTGTTAGATTTGTGTGTGGGTTTATTTTTTTGTTTAAATTAATAACTTATGCAGTTACACAAAATTCCTTATCAGTTATTACATTTTAATCCTCAGGAGAATGAATTCCCCTCTCAGTTTATCAGCAGTAGCCTGGAAATGCCCAGTTTATTCTCTGAGTCACAGATGACCTTCACAACCAATGTTTGAAATAACTAATAACCAGTTTTTATGCTTTATGGAATCATTCAGCTGGTGGCTACAATAATATGAAGGGATTGAGTAATTTGCTTTTGACAGTTAAATAAATAGTACCTAGAAATTATAAAATCCTTGAATGGTTTAGGTTGGGAGGGACATTAAAGATCATGCACTGCCACCCCCTGCGCTGGGCAGGGACACCTTCACCTTCCACCTTCTGGGAGCTTTTCAGGCTGCTCCAAGCCTCATCACCCTGGCCTTGGACACTTCCAGGGATCCAGGGGCAGCCACAGCCACTCTGGTAATTCCATCCCAGTCCCTCACTGCCTTCACAGGAAGAATTCCTTCCCAACATCCCGTCTAACCCTGTCCTCTGGCAGTTTGAAGCCATTCCCTGTGCCCTGTCACTCCATGCCCTTGTAAATACATATTCTCATGGAATTCAGTGGGATTCAGGGATGTTCTGAACCTGGTGCTCATCCCTTTGCTGCAGCCTTTGTCCCTTACCTGCCCCCTTGGCGGATCTCGGCACATTTCCCGGGAAATTTGGCAAGAATGGAACAAAATGGAACAAAATCTCTGCCTGCAGAGCGTGGCAGCTGGAGGGAGGTATAAAAACGCTTGTACACATTTGCACTGAGATTTCTGTGCACAAATGCTCGCTCCAAGTTAATTAAAAATAACACAGAAAAAGAGTTAAGAGACCTTACCCTGGGATGTGGGAGCCGTTTAGAGCTGATAGCAGTTGTTCTTCTTCCAAATGAAGTGATTGTGCAATTCATTGCAGAAAGTTTCCGTCATTCAGCAGACATGGTGCCACACTCAGCTTCCACTCATTCCCATGGATTTAGCCCCATGCTTTTCACGCCAGAGGAGAAAAGGGAAATTCATGGACAGCAGTTCATCTCCGGGATTCCAGGAGTCACACAATGCAGTTGTTTTCTTATGCATTCCGTTGTCCAGAATAATTAAGAAATTCAGGACAAGCCTGGAGCCCTACCACCATATTTTTGCGTGCCCACAAGTGGCATTTCTTACACTAAACAGTTCCAAGGTGTGGGGGAGGGTCAATGCCTTAGCAGACAAATTATTTGCAGACCTTCACAGATTTATTTAAACATTTAAAATGAATCTAACATTTACCTTGATCTAAATAGATCACAATAACTAAGTGAACACTGTGATATTATTACTTGAGTGTTTTTTCATTTCCTTTCACCTTTAAATTCTCTTCTGTACTCTATCTACCAGTAGTAATTTTAATAATTTTTAGTTGAAGCCCTCTAGATTTCCTCTACAGCATTCCTGCACAGCTCCCAACTCCCACTGCACCCCATATATCAACCCACTCTTTCAACTCCTGCACTTCCAAACATTTAAAACACCTTAATGGCTTTTCTCACTGAACCATAAAAATTATTTATAAATTCATTTTAAGACATTCATACAACGAGAAACTCATAACACGTCATGAACTACAAATTATGTTTACTGGAGTATAAAAAATTCTTTGGGTCTATGTATATATAATGAAGGAAAAAGCCAACTGCTTCTCCAAGTGGACTCCTACTATAAGCAATCACCAAGTGCAAGGTGAGAGGATAATGAATTATTTGCTCCAAAGTACTTTTTAAAATAAACACCTCGACAGGAAAAAGCAGTCCCTTCCAAGGCTTAATTTAAGTACATTTGGTGCAATTTCAAGGAGTAATCTCACTATTTTTTCCAGGATTTTTCACAACAATGCAGCAGCAGCATCTCCTTCCCTCTAAGGTTAAAACGAAATATAGGGGTTTTAACCTGTTAATCTGAGTTATTTCTGCAGCTCAGCAAGGGAAATCACTCCAAGGGTTCAGTGACACTTCAGGGGAATTGCTATTCATCAAAATTCATACATTATTTGGGCTCCAGGAGGAGAGGTTTCTCCCTAAAAAAAACTGATGGAAATATGAAGAGAGGCAGTCACTTTGGAGTCTTTCAGCCACTGGAGGTGTAACCACACTTAGTGCATCAAACTCAAGATGTGAAACTAAAAAGTTAATTTAAAAACATCCAAGAATTAAAACTAAAGACAAACTCTTTGAAACATAGCCTGCAATTATGACCTGAGGATCCTGTGCCACACTTGCCCTGTAGGATATGAAGATGGACTAAAAATGAAACTGGAAGTCAAAGAAGGTTTTTCTTCAGTTCTCTCTGGTTCCAGCCATTCCTAAAGCCCAGGCTGCCCTTCTCAGGAGGTTTGGGCTGTGCCTCATCCCAGATGCTCAGACTCTCTCACAGAATTCCAGTTCTTAGCTAAAAACCCTTGCCTGTGCTTTCATGGCCACTTCAGGGCATCACCTCAGCCCATTTGGTCACTTCCCATGTCTGTGTGTAGGACACAGTGCCCTGTACCACACATTTTCTTTCCTTTCAGCCCATACAGAGTGAGAGCTCATCATTATCCCCATTAAAGCAGGACTGCTCGGAGAGAGGGACCTGTATTTGGAGCATTGATGGACTGGGGTTCTCCTCTCTGTGGCAAATAGGTCGTAACATCTCTTTTCTACTTTATATCAAAGTGTTTCAAAGCAAGGCTTAATCTGGCAGACCCATAATGCAGATTTTTAGTAAGATCCTTTGTGTGAGGAAAAGGCCATAAAGCAGCTGCCTCTGAATTCAGATGGAAACACTGATGATCTAAATCATCCAAGCCTGGTATATAAACGAAAAGCAACAACCGGAGTAGGGACTGATCCCAGGAGAACTCACTGATGATTCACTGTGGAAGATGAAAAGCTGTCTATATAAACAAATTGTTTAGGGTCTGTTAAACAAAAGTAAAACCAATAGAGTGCAGCAGATGCAATTCCTGCTGAGGATTCAATCTTTAAAAAGTGCGTGGGTCTGACCCTGCAGCCCTTTTCCATAAGAACCGGAACTGGAATGAGAAGGGACCACAGAATTTGCCATCTGTGCCCTGTCCTTATCTGATTAAAGGAGTCAGAGGCTGACAAAGTGCTCTGTGCTGCCATTTCAGTGAACACAGCCCTGCTGCAGCCAGAGGCCAGAGCAGGGTCTGCAAAAGCAGCACTCAATTTGTGACTTGTGATCATCCAGGCAGACCTCGAGCAGCTCCGTCCTGCTGGGCTCAACCTTGGCAGATGTTGAACAGCTCCATCCTTTCGGGTTCAAACTTGACAGAACTTGAACAGCTCAATCATTTTGGGCTCCAACCTTAAGCAGCTCCATCTTTTGGTACCATCTTTTGGTACCATCTTTTGGTTTGACAGATATTGGAGTAGCATCCCAAGGGACCAGCAAAGAAAATGGGGATTTAGGCTACAGAAGTAACTTAAAATCCCTCTTCCCTCCTGGCTCCACCCCACATACACCACCTCTGTTCCCAGGAGGGACATGGGACACATGCAAGTTGGATCAAAGGAACACAGGTTTGGGATGCTGTCACAGCAGCAGGTGCATTTAAGCACTACCAGAGATCATTCTGCTTTTTTTAATCAGCCCTGCCTAATTTCCACCAGGAGTTTATTTTCAGACATCATTGCCTTCAACCTTGGGTTTCCCTGTTAATCCAAGGAGCCAGCACTGCTGAGGCTGGAGCAGCAGCTGCGGCACACTGAGAGAAGGCAGTAAAACATCTGCTCCTGGAGAGTTCATCTGGCCAGATGGGAGTCCTGGGGATTCTGATAACAATCCCTGATGTGCCTCCATGCTAACCTGACCACTCCTTCTGGCAGCTTTTACACCCCCAACCACGTCTGCACTTGGGTTTTAAAATTAACAAACCTTTGGCATTTCTTGTTTACAGGCTGATGATAATGGGTAGACACCAAGAAAGGATAAATACCCTGCCTGGTACAGCTTTAGGGAAGGAATGTGTGATTGCACAACATAAATTCACAGGAAAAATGAGATTTTAAGTCCGTTCAAAGATGCAGCTGAGGTTTACGATTTGTAACCACCCCACGAGTACTAATTAAACTGAGCTCTGCAGTCTTGCAGCACAAGAAATATCAGCTCTCCTAAGTGGAGAGGCTTAAGGAGGAGTTTAGTCCTGTGTTATAGATGAGTAATGTAGAAGTTGGCTCTCACAATTAAGAGATAGATATTATGGGGATGTTCAAATGTACATTTGATGTGATGTTATTGCAATATGTCCCCCCATAGACCTCTTTGCCCTCCCCCTTGGAACAGCCTCAGTAGTCAGGACATTTGGGGAGGGACAGCTGATAACCAAGAGGCACAACAACAGCTGACCTCCAAGATGTAAGAAAGTGATCTCCACCAATGGACAGCAGAGAAGGAGTTGACTGACAAAACTTTGTGTGAGAAACAGCTACTCACTTTTCATAAATTCAGAAAGGTTTATTAAACCTTATCAAAAACACAACAGAAGACTGAATAGAGAAAAGGTTACGGCACTGAGAGCAGAGGATTTTTCCCACCATATGCTCACCCACACAATGGAGGTTTTGCCTTTTAACCCTTTAATCTCTCCCAAAGTTCTGTCCATTGACCCCTTCTTTGCTGTCGAATGGTGGAGATCACTTCCCCAAATCCTGATTGGAGGTCAGATGTCACCATAGTGACAATCCGACCCTCCCAAATGTCCCAAACCCAGGCCACCCCATAATAACAACACAAGGGGGTAAAACATAAATATATAAATCCATAAAACTTCTCTTAACCTAGATACATGATATTTGCCTGTTAATTGTGAGAGTCAATCATCGCATTACTCATCTATCACATTTGGGTGGGGCTAAGGGTAAAAAAGGCAGAACATCCATTTTGTAGATGTGGCAGATAGTCAGAGACCCCCAGGGCTGTGTTTTTTCCTTATTCAGTCTTTTGTTGTATCTTTGATAAAGTTTAATTAACCTTTTAAAATTATGAAAGTGAGAGTCGTTTCTCACATCCTGGAAAATGTTCAAACAAAAATCCAATCAAGCGTGAAAAAGAAGACATTGGAAATAGAAACACGTGACTGATGTTGAGTAGTAAATAATAAATAAAACCAGGCACTGTTTGAAGGTCTGGCCTCCCTGGTCCCTCACAGGGAGAGTTTGCTCAACCCAGTTAATTGTCTTCAGAAAAAAAAAGGCAAAGATTATGGAATCTGTAGCATTTTCACACTTGTCTGGGATGCACACACACATAAAACTTCTTGTTCTCCTAATCGTCTTAGTTGTCCTAATTACTTCTGAAGGGGATAACATTTATCTCATTAATAAATTTATGCCAACAGCAGATGGGGAAGACGCTCTGACAAACCAGCTCTTAATAATTCTCAAATGCATCTTTAAGAGCATTGTGTGAACATCTATATCTCCAGAAGACAAAAGAAACTCATAATCACAGGACAAATCTAATCCTAATAAGCAGGAAATCATGGGAGCTTCCCACATCTGTTTTCCTCTGATTAGATTAGCAGTGGTGTCATATCCGATGTCATGCTGTTGTACACTGACCTTCAGCAACTTAGCAGAGCTGTTATTTTTGGTTTTAAACACCAAGAAAAGCTTTTTGAAAGCTGCCTTTCTTGGCTTTCTCCGCTGCAACGGAGGCTCCTGCCTTCCCTAGCAGATGCCTGTCTCTCAAACCATGACAGCGTGAATGGGTTAGCATTAAACACCTATTTATGCCTCTGCTGGGGCTGCTAGAGGAGCTCTGGAGGCCGGATCATAGCATTCGGCCCTGCAGTGAAATCCCTGCAAACGGCAAAATATTTGTTGCAATCAGACAGGAGCGCCGAGGCACAGATGGGCTTCTCCCCTTTGGGATCCTCACCAGGAGTTTCCCCTGAAGCTGTGGCTCACCCTGAAGGAATGAGGCTCTGTTCAGTGCCACATCCCTTATCCCAGCATCTGGGAGCTCTGATCTGGCAGAGGCGAGGCTCCTGTCTCCTGAGACTCCCACATTTCACGGTTTAGAAGAGAAATTCTTCACAACCAGCAAATTATCTTCATTCACAGGAGCCTGAACCAAAGGGAACAGAATTGGCAGAGCAGGGAACAGGCAGGGAAAAGCCACTTCAGACTCCCATTTCCGGGCAAAACTCCTTTTCTAATAAGCCCCTTTCCATTCACCCAGGAGCAGAAGAGGTGCAGGAGGAGCCTGTTCCACTTGTTTTTACCATGGCTTTTGAACAGGAGTCTTTGACACAGTTTTAAAACTCATCAATCCTCTCTCTGTTTATCTATGCTGATGAGCATTATGTTCTGCTTCAGAAATATCTATTTCTGCACTTGGGTTATTTTATTCCCTTATTGTTAAAATGAAAGATTGGCTAAACAATTTCAGTAGTGCCTGTCAAGCACTTCCTTTCTTCTGCAAATCCTCAAGCTCTGATTCTCATCATTAAGTCACTGACAATATAAAGACAGACTTCTTCAAATAAACCATCATCAACAAAGATAAATGCACAGAAATTGGCCTGAAGCATCATTGCAGTATAAATAGAATTTTATGAAGAGTAAATACATCCCCATTCAATACCCAGAGCTCAACACAGGCAATAATGACCTGCATTTTGAAAGCCCTCTTGTACCAAATGCTGTGCAAGGATTTGAAAGGTTTTCAAACTTCGAAGACCATGTGAAAAAACTCTCCATTCCGTGATGGCAGATTGAGCCATCAGCTCCACCAGACAACAGGAACAATACAGTTATCAAGCACTTCTCCCCAGGAAAATGCAAATCCAGCTGGAGGTCACCCAACCCCGTCTATCTGGTGTTGGATGCTCAAAGAGCAATGCAATCAAGGGCAAGTGTGCAGTGATTTGTCACCAGTCTCCAAACAGCCAGAGGGTTGCATTTTGTCAGAGCTGGAAATGGCAAGAGGAACACTGGAATATGTCCTCCAGGAAATCCCTTAACCTTGTCAGGAATTAATCTGTATCTTAAATTGCTGCAGCATCAACTGCAAAGGCCCCGCAGTTTAATCTCTGGTTTTCATAAACATGATTTCCATTTTATTTTGAAGCCCATTTTTGCTTTCTGATTCCTGGTGCTCCTTGTAGTTTGCAAAAGAGCATCCTGTGGTAGTCATTCTCTTGTTGTCTTCTCCTTATCCATCTTGATTTTAATTTCTGTCATTTATCTAAACTGAAAGCTGTGCCTCCAGTCACCCCTCTTATCCTGCACTTGCTTTCCTGCTTTTCTGGACTCGGGAATACCATGCAGAGCATGGCATGAGTGCTTGGACCACAGCTCCAGGAACCCACTTTTGCACCTCCCCAGGCATGGGGCACAGATTTTAGCACTTGTCCAAGCCACATCCTGGACTAAACCTTGGAAGTCAACTGGGAGATTACAATTGCTGCAATTAACCAAGTGTAAGAAGATTCACAACCATTTATCCAGCTTTTGTACTCCTGTAGATGAATTTCTCCTGCACCCTCTCCATTCTTTCCTCCGTCTGGAGTGGAGCTTGGATGCCACAGAGCTGCCAGGATATTATAATCAGAAAAAAAAAGTCAGGAATAGAAGCACAGTGTTAGACAGATGGTTTAGGTCCTTCCTTCATTTGCTTTTCAAATTAACTGAATGTGCCCAAATGAGACACTCTGTAACTGAATATCAGCTCTCCCTTTCCCATGCAGACCCAACAGCCACACTCTGGAAGAACTTGGGATTTTGCCTTCCCATGGATGAATGGGAGCCACAAACGCTCAGTTTATGTTTAAGAAAGGAAAGGTAAAGGATGCCTCTGAACCTGACTTCATGGGGCCACGTTTTATGGAACATCAAGGCTTTTTAAAGGGTTTCCATGCAATAAACACCTCTTCTTTGGAATTGTGTCTGAAATCACAACAGGCAGATGATGCCGGGGGGTGTGTGTTCCACACGAGCAGTCAGCTTTTCAAACAGCACAAGCAGACCTTGAAAAGTGCAGTTAATCACACCTGAAGAGTGGATTGAGGTATTAAAGAGACCATTTGAGGAGCTGAGGAGCCAAGTGTAATGTGGTGGCACATCAGGGTGACATAAACAGCTGTGACAGAACTAAAAATACAACGCAGAGCCTGTGACCGTCAGAGCTGATCTTCCCTTCTCCTCCAAACAACTCCCAAGGTAAGAAAACTACGCACCAAGGGAGCGACATGAAAGGGAAAAGCCATCCTCTCTCATTTGGTGGGGTCACTCAACCTATTTGTGGAATGTCTCCTCTGTCCTTTCCCTGAATATGTGTGCAGAACGAAATTCGTGGAGCACGAAGTGCTTGGTAAACAAACAGCACCAAGGCAGCAGTCAGGGCTGCAAATGTTTGGCACGGTGCAGGTACATCACAACAGTGTGTTAAATGCATTATTCAACACACTGCAACATGCTAAAGTGACAATTTATACTGCATTTACCTTCCTGTCAGCAAAGGTATTAGAACAGAACGGGGTGCGCTGGAGGAACAGAAATAAGGCACTGGAAGAGAGATCCAAGCTGGAGCAGCAGAGGAAACATTTTACCAAACTCAGATGCCTTGATCCCAAAGGGGAATTTAAAGTGGTGCTCGGAGCCAGAACATTTTAGTGAGCAAACCCTTTGTGTTCAGTATGCAGACATTGTTTCCCATGAAAAAAAATCTGCAATCACATTTCTTAAATCCCCAGAGCTTCCTATAGAAGTGGGTTCCCAAATTGTATCATCTACCATTTCCCTTGTATTCTTAATGATCCGAAGAACCCAAGGGGATTGTCTGCATTTAAGTCTGCTCAGATACAAATGCAAAAGATCCTGAGTTCCTTTTGCTGTGAATGCAGATGAATAAACTGAGCATAAATAAACCTGGGATATCTGCCCAGCTTTGCCTGTAGGCTGTCCTGGAAGAGACCAGGTCCATCTCCCCCCACATCAACCCCTCCATTTGGGAACTGAAGATGATGCTGATAACACGCAAGGAACTCTTTGAAACAAGTGAAAATGAAACATAAATGAGGAATGAGATGGAATTCCCAGAGGAGCTGTGGCTGCCCTGTTCCCTGGAAGTGTCCAAGGCCAGGCTGGAAGGGACTTGGAGCACCCTGGGATAGAGGGAGGTGTCCCTGCCCATGGCAGGGGGTGGCACTGAGTGGTCTTTAAGTTCCCTTCCAACCCAAACCGTTCTGGGATGTTCTGCTAGAGCTGGCACCACTCTCACAGTGCTGTAATTAAGCACAAGACCTTTTCATTTCCCCTTTGAAAAAAAAAAAAAATTCTCTCAGCTACAAGCAAGCAAAATGTTATGAAAAACTTCTTTAAGCTTCCAGGGCTAAGTTGATAAACAAGAAATTTAGTTGCTTGATTCAGGCAGAGGAGCATAAAGGTGATGAGGACGTTGAGAGCTCAGGTCACTCAGCCAGCCCAGAAGCAGGAGCACAGGGCTGGTGTTTTGTGGAAGTCACTCACTACAGTGGATGTTACACGGCATTAAAAGTGTGTTGGGTGTTCGGGTGCAATAAAAAAATTAATTTCCCATTCACCAAGCTTCTCATTTAGTGAAATCAGCTGTTTCAGCTCCATTATCTGTATGTTTCTAACGCGTTTATTCCCTATATTATCAAAGCCAGCTCGAACCAAGCTTTATTTTGTATTGTTGGCTTTGTAATTTGTGTGTGTTCCTGAGAGAACCCCACAGTGTGACAATGACACTGCCACATCGCCATCTCCAGGTGAGACAAAAAACTGAACAAAACCCTCTTTCAGAAGTGCATAATCATAGATGGATCTTTTTAGAATACGAATTTTAAAATACCTGTTCTTTTGGAATACTCCCCTACTTCAGGGAATGCAGGAAAAAGTGTGTTTTAGTTCTGGAATATTCCACAGCGGCACTGAGGCAGAGGTGGATCAGCTCAATCCTGGTCTCCCGTACCCACAAAAAAATTGAAATTTGCTTCTAAGGTGGATTTTAAACCTACAGAAGAACAATATTGGTCTCTACGCCCCCTAATCTGACAAACCCTGAGGCATCAATCCCACACCCTCCCCATGAAGCTCCTTCCAGGAGCTCTGAGTGACAAGGACACCGAGCCAGTCATTTGGGATGTCCAAGTTTGATTTTAACCTCTCCTGTCGCATCAGGACCAGCAGCACATTTAAAAGTAGCAACAAACAAGCTCAGCTTTAACTCCTGGCCAGGCAGGCCCAGCCTAACGCTGCCCTGAGGCTTCCTCAGCCTCACACAGGCTCTGATCTTGTTTGCAAGATCGTTAAGATGTTGCAACTAATTACTGTACTCCTCAAGTATCATGATGAGGAATGACATATGTCAAACTTCTGGGGAGTGTTGTTCACTCAGCAGCCTCCCTGCTGGAAAACAAAAGGATCAAAGCCTCTGCTTAACCCCTGTTAAACCTCTGTCGTTGAAACACAGATTAAGGATATATTTTTTTCAGGAATTATCGTGGTTTAGGATGGAATAAAGGCCAGGTTTGCAAAGGCATAGGGTGATAACAGAGCCCAGGTGAGGTGCAAAGGGAGCTGTTCTTCACTGGAAGAAATAAATATTCCCTCATTTTGCCTCGAAACGTGGTTGGTAACTCAGCACTGACTCCAGCTTATAACAGTTCTCAGGATCAGGTTCTGGAATTGCAATATGGCCTTGGGAAAAAAAAAAAATACTGGCAGAGAAATGTCTTTCCCTGACAGCAACATCTCTCTGCAGGGGCTGGGAAAGCAGCACAAGCCTGCTGACTAATGATACATCCAGAAAAACAGGCAGTGGTTCTGAAAAGCAAGTATCTGGTGTTTTAAAACAGAATGAAGACAAGAAAGAAAAAAAAAATCCTGTTCCCAGAGCAGACACAGGCACACCAATAGATTTACTCTTAACTGCTTCAGCTCTCATAGAAAGTGAAAAAAAAAAAAAACCTGACAAAACCATGGGAAAAGTGGCAGTTTAGTCCAGTGGGAAAAAGCAGAGCAGAGGCTGTTTCTCCTCTGCACATTCCTCATGGTGGAGGATACATAGGTGACATCTAAGCTGGCAGGAGAAACCCCCCAGTTTGTCAGATTTTTGGGTTCTTTTTTGGGTTACATGTTGTCTCTGAGGTAAAAGTTTCATCCTGATGCACGTCAGACATGTGTAAAAGATTAATTTAGTCCCAATACCCACAGAGCATGAAACTGGAAAGAAAATCAATTCATTCTAGAGAAGAAAAAAAAACAAAAAACAAAAAGCAGCAAGCAGCTTGTACTTTAAGAAGTGAAAAGCTTCATTGCCCAAAAAGAAATTAAAGGCTTGTTTTGTGACTACTCTTGGTTTCTTCTCAGCTGCTTCTGGTGGGTAGAGGGGAAATAATATGAAATAATAAAAGCCAGTATTGCTGGATTCCTGGATTTTTCACCAGATACAGCAATGTGTGCAACCCCACCATGTCAGCATCATCTACAGGTGTGTCTGCAGAGAATCCCAACCCCACCCTAAGCAAAGATATTCTGGAATTTATTTTTTTCCATGATAGCAAGCACCTTGCACACATACAGCTTCCCTCAGCAAGCACTCGCTACACTGCTCTGTACTTGGTATGTGAAGGAAAGGAAACTTCAGCACTTGAAGACTGAGTGGTGTTTTCCCCCTCAAGAGATTAGGAATAATTTCAAGCAGTTGCAGCAGAATTTTCTGCTTTTTAAAAGGCCCTGCCCTGTGACCCACAGCCAGACATTAATTGCAGGACATTAATTGGAGTTGTCCACAGGGTGTTAATTGTTAACCTGTGCTCATTTAAGCAGCTTTACCACTCCCCTGCTGTTGTGCTTCCAAGGGAACCATGGAGTTAGCTTGTTCTTCCCACTGGAACAAGTATTTTACTGTTAACCAAGGAAATCAATTGGTTAAAAAGGCCAAATAAACAACAACAAAAAACACTCAAATAAAACAAAACAAAGGAGCCTGTAGATCTACAGATTAGTATCACACTGTGGCCACAGCAGGGGAGTTCCAACCCCTAAGAGCAGTGAAACCTCTCTGAGTTGTTCTCTGAACTGCTGGATTTACAAAAGTGTAAAGCTCCTTAAAACAGAAAACATTTTTCTTCTAAAGCAACATTTCAAAAATTAAACCTGATCCATTGATCTTTAAGCTCCAGCTGCAGTTTTAAATGTTCCAAATAAAACAGATCTGAATGCAGAGCATGGAGAGTTAGCAGGGCTACTGATGTCAGTCCAGAGCCATCCCCTCCATCCAGAGCCTAAATCACACAGACATTGGCATAAATGGAGTAAAGGAATTTAACAGATATAACACCAATTTTTATGCCCACGTGGGCAGACAAATCCCACATTTGGTGTACCCCAAATCCTTGAGTCATTATTATCATTTATAATCCAGCTGGCAGACATTAATTGTGAGGGAATTGCATTTGGTTAAAGCAGCTCCCTCTGAATAAGGGTTCAACACTGGCTACTCAGTCTTGGATTCTATTTTCAATATTAATTTATCCACCTTTCACTTTTCAGCCATTTAACCACATTGTACATTTGTCTAGAGCATGAAAAGCAGAGCTCTCTCTGTGCTGATTGCTGCCACTGAACCCACAGATGTATATTAAGAGTATTTTTCTTCCCCCAAAGAATGCAAACTTAAATAATTCAAAAACAATACATTTGTCAGCAGCTAAAATACATTGGCTTGAACAGCAGCTAAAGGAATCCCTTAGTCATGGTCTTCCAAACATTAAATCCCTTCCACCCAGGAAATTCCAGTGAGGAGCAGAGTTCCAGTAAAAGGGAGATGGGATGGCTCTTCTTCTGCTCTGCACAGTACATTTGGATTATTGCTGAAAAACTGTTTTCCAACACAATATTGGGTTTCTATTCCCCCCAAAAATGAGTCTGCTTTTGACAGAGGAATTCAGATTTTCACTGAGGGGGAGTCGGTCTGAGAAGCTGAGAGAGACACAGGCAAACACACACACAAACATCAGCGGTATCTCCAGACTCCCATTCCCTAAAACAGGGCTAAATTAAACTTCTAAATCTCTCTCAATTCACTCTGGCAAAATACAGCAGCATCCCACCCCAGCAGCCCAGCACAAAGAACAGGGGGATCTGCCAGGAGTTGCAGATCTCAGCCAGAGCAAACAGGAAATACCCAAAAATCATCAGAACTGCAGCCACAGGTAGGAACCAGACAACAAAGTTTCAAGTGTTTGTTTTCAGTCTGAAAAGTCTTTTTTTTTTGTCTCAGTGCTGAGTCAATCTCTTCCACCAAAGCAAACAGTTGAAAATATTATCAAACATTTCTAACCAGGGAATTCATAACTGTAAAATATGAAGACAAAGTTAGGACAAAGTCATGGCAAACACGATGAAGGTCAAAAGAGTGCAGGATTTATCCATGCCAGGCTTTCATTTCCTTAATCAAATTTGGGTCAGCCAACCCTTGATAGTTGATAGAGGCTCTAGAAATGACAGACTTCTGCAATTTGCAGGTTTGTTAGATCTTTTTACCACAAATGATCAGTAAAACACAGATTGCAGAAAAGCCTCAAGGCTGGGGACCCAGGCAGGGCAGAGCAGCAGTGTGATGTCCTCTGCTTCTCCAATCCATTTCCACAGGAAACCAGG
Source organism: Peucedramus taeniatus (assembly GCA_013400575.1). Classification (NCBI taxonomy): domain Eukaryota; kingdom Metazoa; phylum Chordata; class Aves; order Passeriformes; family Fringillidae; genus Peucedramus; species Peucedramus taeniatus. Next base: position 31,334 of record WBNO01027420.1, on the reverse strand, counting down.
GCTAGAGAATGCTGCAAATTAATTCAGGTATTATTTTCAAGCTCATTCCTCATCTTGTGGAAAAATGCATGTGGCAGAGAAACAAACAGTTGGATGTTTTGAGCATATTCAATGAGCCCCTGTGACACTCGGGTGCTGCCAAGGCCATCCAGGCCCATTTATCCCAAATAATTTCCATAATCTATTGTGCTTGCATCTGCAGGCATTTGACTCCATGGCTTCCAAAGGCAGCTCAGTTTTCCAGGCCTCTTATTTTCCATTCTGCTTCAATAAATGCCTTTTTCCACACCCCCACAGCACCCCCCACCCCTATTTTCACGCGCTCAATTTTTTTTTACAACTTCATGGGAGGAATTCCCTTTGGATAACTTGGGAAAGAATATAACAGTCTAGAGGGAACACTCAGGAGCAATTTCCATGGAGATCCTTCTCATGAAGGCAGCTGACCCATCCATAAATATTCATCTTTACACTATCTAAGGAATAAAACAAGATAAGAAAAGTCTTCCTTAGGGATTATAAAAAGTCTGGCACTTGGCACATACACTGGAACAACACCCTTCCCTTTTTTTTTTCCCCCAGAAGCATAAAAATGCTGCTGCTGCAGGACTCTGGCAGTTCTGGGCTGACAATTTGGGATTTATACTGATGAAAATAATGTAGAGTTTAATAATGATGTATTGTTTAACTCCTCTGGTGTTCATCTGCAGAATCCCAAAGGTTCCTGGAGACATTCCCAATGCCCTGAGGAGGACACAAAGTGTACAGTTATTTTCCAGCTATTGAATTGTGTTGAAGGAAACCCCTCATTTTTCAAGCTCTGACACTGCTTCCTTTAGTGTTGTGTTGTGTTTTTATATGTTTTCACTATAATAGTTCTGTACCTTGGTTTATCCCAGTTCTCCCCTACTATAATGGTTCAGCCCATGTTGACTCCTCCCTCCTCCTTCCTGTCAATCCCTTGGCTCCGCCCCTGAATCATTAATAATCGCTGAGTCATTCCCTCAGCCCCTCCCTGCTGTCCTGTCCGTCACTCGGCAGCCCCTCCCTTCCCTCTAGAAACTTCCATCAAGGGCATCAAGTGATTGGTTCAGGCACTGGGATCCCTCCCTCAGAATACTCCTATTGGTCTCCCCAAAAGTCTATCTTCCTGATTTCCCCACCCCCATGTTTCCCATTGGCTCCCTGTCAAGCCCCTCCCCTGTTCCCTCCTCCCTTTATAAGTTGTTGCACTGTTGAGCTCAGGGTCTTTGGGCAGAGGCTCCCCTGGGCTCTGGATCTCTCTATTCCACCTCTGCAATAAATCCAGATTTCACCTCCGTCCGAAGCCCACTCCTCCTTCCGCCGCCGCCGTGCCATTGCCTCACCTGCCAAGGTAAGAGCCTGAGCCACCCTCCTGCCTGCCCTGGAGCTCGGGAGAGTGTCCCCTCCTGTCCCTGTGCCACAGCCAGCCGGGACGCTCCGAAGGGTCACTCGGAGAGGCACAGCAACACTGTAGAGTTATTTTAATTTGAATTTGCCTGCCCTTCTGTGAGGGACAACTCCTAAAACAATTTTACCATCTCGGAATAATAACAAAAACAAACAAAAAAAAAAAATCCAATAAAATTAAGAAAGAAAATCCAACTCCTTTGAAGATGTGGCATGAGCAAAGACACCAATCATTATTGTGAGAGGAACAGTTTTAATACTCCCTCTGTGACAATGAACTGAGTTTTAAATTATCCAGGCATATAATTTCCCAAACTGTGTTGCCTCAGGATCCAGCTCCAAAGATTTTGGAGGAAGACCAAGGTCAGTGGAATCACTGTTGCGGGCCACAGAGGGAATCTCTCCCCATTTTCTGGGCTGCACCTAAACCAGAGGGAAAAAATTCCATGAGGGGTCAGCATCCTGGAGCAGCAATATTGTGGGAAGAAGCAGTGAGCCAGATTAGTCCCATGACAGAGGAACATTTTATTCTCAGTCATTTCAGGAGATTGAAGGCGACTGGACACAGATTTTAGGGGCTGAGGAGATGTCTCTGGTTTTTAACATGGAATAGAGTCTGGTGGTTTTTTGTTAGCTCAATTATCTTCCTAACTGTGATAAAGCAGCCAAGTTCACAAAGAGAGGCCAAAATTCTCCATTGTTATTCTGCTGTAGCTGAGCTCAGAAAAGGAACAGAACCAGAGACCCTGTTTTTCCATATGTGGCAGAGACTGTGGATCTACAGAGGGAGAAGGGAAAAGCTGTCTCCAAATGATCATGCAAATTTCTTTGGTGGCCTTGGGGGAAGGAGAGACGTGACATTAAGGTCATTTCGTAAGACCTTGAATACTTTTAATTCAAAATATGTATCACATTTTAATCAAACCAGCTCTGTGCTATTTCTATCCAAGTAATTTGCATTCTGGCTCTGTCATGGGGGCAGTTATGAGTCAGCTAAGCTCTCTAATATAATAACTATCAGAAAATTGTCTTGCATTAGTCATGTTAATTATGCTGAACCAAACACTGAAGACAGCAAAATGTTTTTTCTATTGCAATATTTTTTTGCCTTGTAGAGATTTTAGGAATTGATTGGAGCAAGTTTCTTTCTCAAAATTAAACCTGCAGACAAAAAGGATGTCAAGCATGCCTGTGCCTTGGCAAACAACAGGAGCTCTGTCTCTGATTTTTGTTACCTTGCTATCTACAGAGAATAGATTTTGTTCCTCTATAAACAGGCAAAATAAAAATAAAAGACAGTGCCCCGAGTGAGCAGCACACTCATCATTTATGGATGCCTGAATCATTCAAAGAAAGCATCTGTTAAGAGGGCTGGTAATTTTCCTGGCTTCCCTCTGCTCCAGCCAGCCTAGTACTTTGATTTTTTTTATGCAAAATGTTAAAAAGCAACTTGCTTTCTCCTGAGTACCCTTGTTAAAGAGCCCATCTCGAGCTGTAACACAAATACAGCATCTATTGCTCTCTCTGCCACCCAAATAAACACAAACCTGGCGTGAGGCAAGCTTTGGGCACCTGCACCAATAACAATTTTACTGGGAAACTCTGTCTGGAAAAGATCCCCATGATAGAATCACTGAGCATTTGGGGTGGCAAGGACCCCAAAGATCTTTTGCCACCGCCTGCCATGGGCAGGGACACCTTCCACCATCCCAGGGTGCTCCAAACCCCATCCAACCTGGCCAACACCAACCCCAAAACTTTCTAAAATGTTACAAACCACCCCAGTGCAGTCTGTGTTAAAAACATCAGCTCATGAAACACAATTACCATCAAGCAAACTCATTAATTCTTCTGTTCAGATTTTGGTTTTGGTTTTCTACTTAAAGAAACTCTGCATGGTGTTGGTTTTGTTACATTTAAAACAGTAACAGATCAGTTATCTAAACTCCCTTGTTTTCCTGCACTTCCAGAAATTCTCCTTCAAATTGCTAAAGAAAGGATTTATAAAATGTCTGGTGACACCTGCAGTTTTGTTAACAAATTATCTTTGGTATGGAAAGGAAGTCAAAGGCCAGGGAAGATGTGGGAGGAGAAGGGAAAAATGAAACTGAGGGATATAAACCCTCCCTTTATTTTTCCCAACTGTGACAAACGTCATGGAAGGAATTCCCTACAAATATTATGATGCAGGGGCCAGGTTTTACCTAATTATGAGTCAGGTTTCTGGAGGCTTGGGCAGATGTATGTGGATCCAGCAAGGTAATGGCAGAATTTCTACAGAACGTGGGCCAATTACAGAATTTGGATTGGAAGGAACCCTAAAGACCATAGTACCTTCCCAGAATTCCAGGTTTTTTGAAAGGGACAAGGCAATGAAACACTCCCACTGTTTGTAGCCCAATATAAAGGAGACCATATAAGAAACAGAAGAGATTTGTGGTTTAGATCTTGATTAAAGGGTCCTTTTAAACACCTTCCCATGGCTTTCTCCAAGGAAACTTGCAAAAAAACCCAGCTCAGCCTACAAACTTCTCTGAATCAAGTTTTTTTTAATACCTCTTATTCTCATTTTTCAGAACAGACTTGTCCTAGGGTGACGTTATGATGCTTGTATCCCCTGTCGTCTGTTCTGATATGTTGGATATTATGCTCTGTACCTCCAAGACTGGCTCTGAAAAATGAAGTTTGTTTTGTTATCAGCCTGCTCACTCCCACACAGATGGTGAGACACAGACTGTACATAGGGCTGCTTTTGGGTTTTTTTGCTCTCCTTTGCTTTTCGCCCTTGCTTTGCTCTGGCTTCTGCTTTTCTCTCTTGCTTTTGCTTGTTAACTAATTTAGCTAGGCAGTCTGAATTTTTTCCTGGACTTTTTTTTTTTGTTTGTTTGTTTCTGGTTTTTTTTGTTTGTTTTTCCTTTTCCTTGGAACCATACAAACCTGCTCTGGGCTGGGAGCTGGGAAACACTGACCCTGCACTTTGTGGCCTGCCCTGCAGCAGCCATTGCCAGCTGAGGGACCGATAACAGAGCGGCCACTCCCCAGAGTGACTGTCTGAAGTTGAGATCTCTTCAGAACGGTGAAAGAGTTTTGTCCTCCAGTATTGTTCATTTTGTGTGTTGGGGGTGCTCTGCCTGTTAAATAAACAGGTTCTTTCCACTTCTTTCTGAGGAATCCTTCCCGAACCGGATGGGGAGAGGGGCCGTGTGGGTTGACTTTTCTGAAGGGGCCCCTTTGGGGGTTTTCTCCCAAATTTGCCCTAAACTAGGACAAGACTCTACCAGGGGGATTGATGGCAATTCCAAGTGGAGCAAACAACAGGATTTGTTATATTATCTGCAGTTTGCATCTCGTAAAAAGAACAAAGTAATGCCATCCTTGGCATGTAAGGATGAATACACCCGACTGAACTTACACAGGTCCAGAGACACCATTGCCTGCCACTATCTCAGCTCATTCCTGCAAGGGCTGTTGGTTTTATCTCTACAATTGTCCACAATGTGACACCCACATTTGGACCCTCAGGCTTGCTGGTGTTTTTCATTAATCACTGCAATTGCCCGGCCAGGCATCATCAGAAGGGGCCCCAAATATTTACTAGACTACATCTTAATTGTGTTTAGAAGAAAAACACTAACATTTGCTGGGAAAGCTTCAAAGGAAGAGCTGATCTCCCTCATGAGCACCCACCAGCCATTAAGTGGTTTGCAAGTGCTTTTACTATTTCCTTACTCTCTGCCTTGACCTTTGCTGAAGAACAATAGTAATTTATGCCCACACACCTGTGCCACATGTACACAGCCTCCCCCAGCCCGAATAGGAGCCTAATTAGCCCCCACAAAAATACACCAATTACCAGGTCGACTGTAGTTGTAGTAATTCTTCTTAAGGACTTAAATAACCTTTTTACCAGCTAAATAAAAAAGGTCAGTCAGTGCTAATTAAATATAAGGCTGCTTTGCAAAGCGGAGGGAGAAGATGAAGGAAGCCCATTAATGAGCTAACAAAATCAAAATTAATGGATTTAACACCAGGTCCTACCAATTATTTTGCAGTGAGCATGTCAGGAGCACACAGCAAGTGGCACAGGGTGGAGATTCAGCCCCATTATCCAGGTGTGTCTCTATAAAATCTGACTTCCTTTCCCTCCTCTGTATTTCCTTCCGTTACTTTACCCAGTGAAGAGTCACACTTCACCTAAATTATATTTTAAAACACATCTCTTTCAGATCATAACCATGGTTATGTACATGCCAACAAGAAATGGGGAAGCAGCACAGAGCTCCCAGCCAAATCTCAAGCTCACAGGTGTTCAAAGCCAATTTTGATTTTTCTTTCTTTTTAGAGCTCACACAGCTACAAACTATTTAAAGACCTCATTAAAGTCCTCCAAAAATTATGTTTTAAGTGGTAAACTGGGATTGATCTTGAGCTGGGGAGAATTGTAAGGAATTTAATTCAAATCACACTTCATGTTTTTTCTCCATGCCACGAACTCCCACCTATAAATGGGCTGATTTTGGGACCCAGCTTGCAGGTGTCTCTGCATCACTGCTCCTTGGCCAGTGCTCAGATATTCACATCAACCCTCGTGCTGTGAACTATTTATTTAGGCCATAAACTCCAAGGCAAAAGCCATCCCATGTTTTATAATCACTCATGCAGCCATGCCCAGATGTGGCCAACGCGTGGTTTCTACCAGAGTAAAGTTGTTTAATGGTAGGAAACAAATTTTACATTTCATCCTGGGTGTCTCATCACAGCCAACTTCTCAGCACAGCTGCAATGCAAAGTTTGCATTTCCCATTCCTAGCAAACAGAAAATGTTTGATTTTCTTTTTGGGCTGTAACTGAATAAACTGTTAAATCACAGCTGACAGCAGCGACTCCGAGCTCAAACACTCCCGCCCCTCTCTGCGTTGCACTGCTGGCTTTGTTAAGTCATAGAATCATAGAACCATGGAATTGTTTGGGTTGGAAGGGACCTTAAATCCCATCCAGTGCCTCCCATGGGCAGGGACACCTCCCACTATCCCAGGTTGCTCCATGCCCTGTCCAACCTGGCCTTGGACACTTCCAGGGATGGCACAGCCACAAATTCTCTGTAACATCACCTCCCTGTGCCCTTGCTTGGACAAAAATAAAAAATTTAGACAAGTAGTTGTTTCTAAATCATTGCAATTTGGAAAGCCCAGCAGCATTTTGGGAAAGGGAGCTCTGGCAGGAGACAAAGATGAGATGTGACAATTTCTGCAGAGCCATTCATCGCAAGCAACACTCCACAACCCAAAACCGTCAGCTCCTGTCGTGCTCCTGACATTGCTGGTGATTTTAATTGCCTTTCGTCCTTCTCAAGTGAATGATAGAAAGGACAGGTGTGGTATTAGATTTTAAGCCTCTGGAAGTTTAGTCCAACACATGTAGAACAAATGTAAAATCCTCCCTGTGTCCTTTGCAGAACAGTGAGGGTGTCAACCAGCGGCTTCATCAAGGTAGAGCCAAGAGGGAAACTTGGAATGGGACAGTTCTGTCCAAACCCCATGGAAATTATATCACAGTTGGGTCTGTTGTGCTTCCCAAAACTCAGCCACTATCACTGATGTAAAACAGGCAAATAAACTGCTCTGAAAAACTTGGGGAGCTCAACACACAAATCAGAAAATGCCACAGCATGGAGAGGACATGGGAAAGGATAAAACAATGATTATTGCTGTGGGAGAACAAAGGGAAGCAGGGACTTGGAGATGGAAGGAAGGCACAAACTGCATTGGAAACCTTCTTAAGTCATTTAGGACAATGTGGAACAGCATTAAATCAACACCACTGCCACAATCAGGTGGCGACAGGTCCTGGCCTTTAAGCCCTGGAAAATCTCTTTTGGCCAAGGAGAAAAGTGATGTCTCCCTCACCCAAACTCCACAGAGAAAAGGAAAGAGCCTTTTCCTTAGAGGCTCTTCTCACAGCGACTCCAGTTCACTCCTTTCATGACACTCACAGGTAATTGATATATCTTAAATAACAAGAAGAACTCCCGAACTTTACTGGGCTGAAAGTGGGGCAGTTTAAAGCACTCCTGACCTCTTCTAGGAGGAAGTTGTATCAACTTTCAAATATCAGGCTTCGTTTCCTTTCCATTTGAAATCCAGACATCACCTTTCCTTTTATATCTCTCTATAATTCCTTTGTGTAAAAGCCAAAGAGCACTCAGCAGTGGAGATTTCTCTGTCCACTCACTCAGACCTTGGATGGCTATTAACAGAATAATTTTCACAGTATTTTTATGTATAAAAGAAGGCCATGTTCATCTATTTAATAACTAGAGCAGAAAGCACTTGCATTTCCCAGCAAAACTAATAAAACAAGTCCAGCCTCTGGTGCTGAGCCAAGTGGCCAACCATTGTTTTAAAAGAACACTCTTCTCCCTTGGGCTGTGCTAGAACCTGGAATTTGACAAATCTTAGCTTTTTTTGAGAGAATTGAAATTTAAAAAGCTTTGAATTGAATCTTACCTGCAGCACACACTTGGACTGTGTGTTGGCCAAGTTGAGACACAACTTATTCCAGCTGTGGAAATGCAAATGCCATGCTGGGAGATGCTTTCTGTGCTCTGGAAAACACAGTGGGACACCTGACAGTGGCTGCCCAGTGGGTCACCACAGCCTTGCCATGAACCCCTCATTCTCTTGATATTTATTATTAAAAGCTGTAGCAACAACTCAATTTCTTTTCCCTGTTCTCTCCTCCACACATGCTGAGAACTTCTCCAAAGTTACTCATGCAATATATTTGTGGAGGTTAATCCAGGACAAAAATCCCAGGAAGCAAATAGCACAGAAACTACCAATGTATTCTCTTTTTTATTGTTTCTGACAATCAGTAGTAAAACGTGTTGCTGCTACCAAGGGAGCCAGTTGTAGCATTACTCATTTCACATTAGGGCTCAGAAGAATAAATCTTTCCAGAGCTCTTGCTGGCATTAGGCTAAAACATAAGTCTAGGTTTGTAAAGGAAATGTATTAAACAGATGAGACAGCAGTGGAATACAGATTTAAGGGAGAGGAAAGCCATTGCAGATTCCTTCTCTATTAAAGAACAAACTTAAGGTAATGACATGGAAACAGCTGAGCTGCAAATAATTCATCAGCTAATATAGAGATGGACAATTCTAAAACAGAAATAACCTGCTGTGTTCTAGTCACACTCTGGAGGTTTCTGCAAGAACAGGTAGAAGCTGTAAGAGAGTGACCACACAGTTGGGTGGAAACTGCTCAAATTGAGTTTCTTACAGAAAAGGAGGGCTCACACTGCATATGAGAGAATTTTTCTCTATCAATCATAAAACCAATGTAAAATCAGGACTTTGTCCTCCTGGACAGGGCAGAGGAGCTGATAGTGAATGAACAGAGAGAAAATGAGAGAAAATGAAATACTTTGAGGTTTTGCAGGTTTAGTGTAGCTTCTGAGCCTGGAAAAAAAAAACAACCTGATGAGCTAATGGGTCACAAATGTCTTTTTTTGCTAAATTCATTGGTCCACTCCACATTTAGCAGTGGGCAGTGACTGCAGAGGGGAAGGTGCCAGTTAGGTTTTTCCATCTATGTTCTTCTAGAGGTCACCAGGATGCACAGTGATGGAAAAGTCTCCTCTACAAGCAAGGAACAATGAAACAATCTGCAGATCACACAGACATTCTAATCTGTGCCTTTATGTGTGACAGTGTCCTTTAGGCCCATCAAGTAAGGCTGCCCACTGCTGAAAATTGATCTGCAAACTTTCAGTGCATCAAATTAATTATTCTTTTCAAGGCCTTTATCCAATCTCTTTAATATTTGATTATTTTCCGCTGTTTGAAGAGACAACATTATCTGCAGAGGAAGATCTGGCTCCTCTTGGATGGCTGCCCAGAGAGCCCTTCCCAAAGCCAAGTGAGCATATGGGAAGCAGTGGCTGGAGCAGAGTTCTAGGGAGCTCAGGACCAACAAACCAACCACAAAAAGAAGCTTACAGAGCAAGAGCATCTTATTTTCAAAGGTATGTGAAGAAGGCCACCCCTGATGTGGCCACAAAGCTGCTCTAATAATTGACATAAATCATCAGCTGGGGATCCATGCAAACTTCTTCATCTGTTCCCTGCCCATGGCAACACAAACTGTGGGAAACCAGGACATCTCTCTTGTCACCTTGGATGGGCTGAGCCCCGGGCAGGGGGCTCGGAGGGCTTGGCACAGAGCCCAAGACCCCTCTGCCCTCGATCTCCAGCCATGGAAACAGTTCCCAACTTTATGTGAGGAGTTACAAACCAGGGAAAGGAGAATAGAATGAGTAGCTTATCACTGAGTAGAGAAATAGAATGTTCAGATTTATATGAGAAGGGTACAGGGGGGTCAAGATGGAGCAATCTGGGCCTGCACTGCCCTCCTTCCTTCTTCTNNNNTGGCTGTGAAAAAGGACTCTGGGAACATCCCAGGCAGGGGAATCCTGAGAACAAACCACTTGACCAGCACTGGGAGTTGGCAGAGCTGCCTGTCCAGCCCACAGCACTGAGAGACAGCTCTTCTCTGCTGGGAACATTCGAGGACAAGGTGCCTGAGACCCCTCAGATGCTGGGGGGGATGCACCAGCCGGGATGTTCAGGCAGTCCCCACCACCCACATGAAGGGTGAGGCCCCAGCCCCACTGACCTCACCCCCAGAGCAACACCAGGATCTCAGTGTTCAGCCCAGATCCTGAAAGGAGAGGTGCTTTTCACATGTGCTCTGGAATCCTCACACCTCCATCAGAAAAGGCAAAGCTTGTTCAAAGCACTTGGTGTCAGTGGGGGTGAGGAAGCCACTGTCACTGCCACCCCCTGCTCCTGCAGGTCTGAGTGGTGGTGAATCCCAAGTATCTCAAGGCCTTTAATGGGATTTTTGGCAAATCTCACCATCTTGTCCATCAGCTGTTTCGCTCAGGTAATGCTGAGCTCACCTCTGTGCCATGCAGAAAGGCACAACACTTCCCCAAAGAGTATTTTTAAAAACACAAACTCTCTTCAACAATGAATTAGATTTCAGGTCTCATTCAATCTGGAGGAAATTGTCTGTACAACAGAATTTTACACTCTGTACCTGAGCAGGAGGTTATATTCATCAGCTGCTCCAACAGTTGCTTTCACCAGCTGCATTCTCTTTATGTTACTCTCTTTCATGAAAGAGCTGAATTTTAAATTTCACAATATTTGAGCCTGTATTATAAAAGCCAACACAGATACATTAACAGAGAAAGGAGAAATGTTCTATTGAATTTGATTAAAATTACATGAGTTGAATAGGGGACACTTTGAATATGCTGGAGAAGGTAGGCAAACAAAAAAAGACTAATAAAACCTAAACACAACCACTTAAGTGTTTCAGGAAAAAAAAAAGACTGCTCAAGAGGGAAATTATAAGCCCAAGCATTACAGTGTTAGCAGAAACAACCATATTTTATTCAAAACTTAGTTTATTTCCAGCTACTGAACTGTGTCATGTGTAATTACAGGGCAGGGATTCAAATAAAGTGTATTTGCTTCACCTAATACTATATAACATTAATGTGGGCCAACACACAAAACAGTGTCTTCAGGAGAAAAGGGATTAGGAGTCCCCTGTTACAGCTTTATTCCAAACAACAGTGGGGTTTTGCCATAATTCTCCATGGATGGCAGCTCCTGAAGGAGATTTCCATGTAGGAATGGGCAGCCACTCCACCTGCACCCAGAAGGGCAGGGCTGAGTGCTGGAGGCATCAAAGCTGTAGATAAAAATTGGTTTTTATTTGTCATACTCAGAATAATCATTTGCAGCCTACTGGAAATTTTTATTCATGCCAAAATAGTTGGAGGAGGTTTAATTTGTTGTTTAAGCAAAGCTTTAAGATCATTCATTTTAATTTAAATACTAACAGAAACTGTTAACACTGGCAGAACTGAAGCTGAGCTCTCCCAGGCTGCGCCCTGGAGCTCACACAAGGCAAGGTTTTACCTAAACCCTGTTGATGGACAACAGTGAGACCAAACAACCTGCCAGGAGAGCACAGAGGGGCACATCAGCCCTTTGAACCCCAAAATCCCAGGCTGCTTTCCTTCCCTGCTCCCAATAAAAGCTTCAGGGTGCCAAGCCTGCTGGGTTTGTCCAGGATGTAACACCACGAGCCTGGGGACTGCCACAGAGCAGAGAAATCATCTTAGCAGCAAAAGACAGTGTGTGACTAAGCCCTGCTGAAGGAAGAGTCACTGATGCAACTCTAAATACAGAGCCACATTACCAAAATCACTCATTAAATGCATTTAAATAAATACTATTTCTGCACCACCCAGATATCAGCATTTACACCTCAACTGCGTTTTTAATCAAGCCTTCTTCCAAGCCTTGACACAACAGATTATCCTTTGATAAGGTAAATTAAGGTCTGCACAGCCTTCAGAAGCATCCCAGTAAATGGCAGGGCTTGCTTTTTGAGGCACATTTGTAAATTGGTACCTTTAGAATTGATACAGTCACGCAGCTGGAGGACTCAGAAATATTCTCCTTAATAGCACAGCAGCCTTTCTTTGAACCTGCCTGGCTGTGGGTATTTATGCCTTTGACTCCCCAACTGTGGCTCCCTCACAGTCTTTTAGCACAAATTGCAGCCCTGGATGAAGAGGGCACAGCTGTGGCTACAGCCCCAACACACCAGGAGCTTGTTTTGCCTTTGACTTCATTTCTTTGTGATTGAAGGCACTGCCATCCTGTTTGTGACAGACACCTGTGTGCAGCATGGCCCTGCTCCCAGAGCTCCAGCAGACCTTGGAAACAGCTTTTGCTGAGGCTTCAGAGAGCTGCCTGTGCTCTCTGCTCTCCCTTGTAAAAGGAAACGTGTGCAGCATCACCCAAATTACTGATGGGGAGGTTCCAGCCATCCCCTTACACTGGCTTTTATCTGCAGCTATCATTGTTTGCATTAAAATATCCACAATTTAAGCGTCTGCACAAAGCTTTACAATAAGGGGAATAAACATTGTGCAGGTGCTTGCTCTCCTGCTCTCTCTCCAGCCAGCTGACAGAATTACCAGGGATAAAAGAATTAATGCACAACCACGTCTGACAAAGAGAGGGTGGGGCGGGGGAAAAACCCAGACCCTTCCTTGCAGTGAACAACACCCAGTTTGAGTCAGCTTAAGGCATCAGATTTTTTCCTCCTGAGCTCAGAGGGTTTCTCCCAAATCCCTGGACAAGATAAAAATCAAGATATTAACAGGTGAATGAGGCCTGAAACCATCCCCATGCCCTGATCAATGCACACACCACCACCTTAGTAAAGCACCCAGTTAGAGCCCCCTGAAGACACCAGATTTTTTCCTCCTGAACTTTCTCCCAAGTATCTGGAAAAGGTAAAAATCAACCCATTAGCAGCTGAACAAGGTGTTAAACCATCCCCATGCCTTCATAACTACACTCACATGCCCACCCCAGCAGGGCAGGCAGATCCAACCACGCTGGATTTGATGGACAGGAGCGAATTCCAACTCCAGGTTTTTATGGATGTGCCCAAGACAAGCTGCAGTGCAAAAATCTTAGGACAGGCAGATCTTCATCTGTGCAATCTCCACCATGAGAGCTTGTGGAGCATTTCCAGCCTTCTAATAGATTCTCAAAGCAGGCAGAGCTTAGCAGAGGTTTCTTCCTTGACTCGCTCTGCTAAGAATTACCAAAATTTAATGAAGCCAGTGATTGCTGTAGCAGACTGTTCAATGTATTTAAAGTTCAGCTCTCTGCAGCCCTTGGATCAGCCTTGTCCATGAGAACATGGCAAACACAAAGCAGACTAAGAGGGCAGCAAGTTCCTGCTGTGCTTTCCCAATTCACCTTGATGAAAAAAGCCCTGAATACATCCCCAGCCTTGACAAGATGTGATAAATGTTAATGGAAGGAGCTGTGCTTCCTACAATGGATTCATTATTAGCATCAAACAATGCATTAACATTTGTTTTATTAAAGGAAAAATATAGTTTAATAGCCTAATCCATTGCTAGCAGTGCAAGGCAGGGCTTAATCAAAATTGTGTTCTTTGGGATTTTTTTAACCTGCAAAGCAGACCATGCAATGCTTGGGGTGAACAATTGTATCTGTAATCACCAAAATTTACTGTATCCCCTTCATTACTTGTTTCCTCTCCAAAGCAATATCCCTGCAATGTTTAATTAAGCAGTCCATTACAGATTCATCAACTTTACAGCAGAAACAAGTATATATGGAGAAAACTCTGTTGTGAGAAAGAATATTTTTTATTGCTTACAACCTAAATAATGGGAGGTGTTATTTGTGTTAGTTACCCAGCAGGGCTTAGATTTCAAGACTCATTTCTTTTAGGAAGTCTCTGTCTTTTAAAACTGGTCTTGCATTAAAGATACACAAATAGATATACCCTGTTTTGACAGCCACACTTCCATCTGCTTCCATACCCACAACAGGAACTGACACTGGGAACAAACAATCCTAATGACATCCAGGTGGCTGGACCAGCAAATTATCCAGAAATAATTTGGGGGTTCTTTTTGTTTTCAGAGAAAAACAACCAGGTCTAGTGGCAGGGGGGTTGGAACTAGAGGGGGGTGGTCTTGAGGATCCCACTCAACCCAAACCACTCCATGATTCTATGAAAAATATTCTCATTTATTGGAAGTCCTTCTCTAGCAGTATTTAGTTCCCTCTTTGCCCCAGAATTTTGTCACCTTGGGCAATTCACCTCATCTCTAAGTCCAGAGTTAAATTTTAAAACAAACAAAAAAATCACAAATTTAGGAGAAAAGTTCAAATTTAAGATATAAGAAACCCTTAATAGGGGTTTATCAAAGGACACACTCAAAATACTTCATTCAATCACTCTTGGATTAAGGGTGATGCTGGCAGAGTCAATCAACTGATGGCATTTCTATCCTACCACAGAGTTTGACTTCAACCGTGAAATGTTTTATAAGGCTTAGGAAAAAAAAAAAGAGGAATAAGTTAATAGGGACTGCTAGACTATTTTCAACTTTCCAGACTCCATTTCCAAGCTGATATCACTCCCCACATCATCTCTTGACATCCCGTGGGCTCATGCAGTGACTTGACAGGAGAGAACCGAAGGGCAAAGGCAAATTTCACATCTGAAAAAGACAGAAAATTTATTCTTACACATTTTTTCCATATCAACGCCTCAAGACCAAGCAAGCCTCTGTACAGCAATATCCAGGTGAAGGATTGCAAAGTCTCACCCTTTGCTTGTTCAAATTATAACTTTCCACCTACGCCAAAGCCCCAGCTGAAAATCCCCTTTAGATCAGTGGTAAGTAATACCCTGTCTTTCAAACATTTCCCAGTGCAAGGAAATCAATTAGAGCTGTCTCTTGGCAAAAAACATAAAGCTCTCATAGTCATAAGTTCATTGCTTGAACTGAGGTGCCTCCCATCTGCTTTCCCCAGAAACTGGGAAAAACCCAAGGAATACATCAAATGAGATTGCAATTTGGCTTAACTTCTGTGCCCTGCTGGGAGGTTCAGCTTCATTCTGGGGCTCTACCTAGAATGACTTCTCTGAAATGCAGTTGGGTTTCAACATCCTGCTCCACACATCGTCCTTGGGAGCCAATTTTATTCGTGGAAAAGCTGTCTGAACATGGGGCTCAATGACATGTCTCAGCCAAGTCCAGATCTATAATTAAAGCTTGCATGGGAGGAACATAGGTGACATCAGACTTTCTGCTGCTCTCTTTAATGCATGACTAATGCCAAAGCCAATGTGATATTCCAGCAGCAGCTCGTTTCCTTCCCAACCCTCCTTTTTGAAAGCAATTTTGAAATCACCTAATTGGGGATTAGCCACCTTCCTCAGTGCTGGACAAGTGAACTGATTGCAACTCTAGTGATCACTGGGATGCTGCTTTGGTGCTTCCCTTCAAAAATGCCCATCCTCTCACCCCTGTGCTATTCCTTGGCACTGAAGTATTTGTGCAATAAAACACTGAATAACAAACAGGAACCCCCACTGTGAGAAGATTGTAAGGAAAGATGGAAGCAGAGCAGATAATCTGTACCCAGGTACATTAGGCATTTAATTTAAATTGTTTGGGTTTGTTTTCTCATGTTTACATCCTCAAGCAATTTAAGATTGGCCCAGGTCTGACAGAAGGGAAGTATTGTTTATGTCATACAAATCACTAAACCATAAGCAATTTCATTAAATGTTTCTACACTCGTGAAGCAAATGAGAAAACAGCTGGTTATTGAGTTTTACTGAAATCTTTGCTTGAACACACACAAATACTCAGGTTAATATAGGCAAAATCTGGTGCAACAGCAGATCTTTGCCATGGGATTGATAAGGATAGCTTACAGGAGGATTGATAATGATAGTTTGCAATAGGATTGATAAGTACAATTTGCAATAGGATGGATAAGGAGAGTTAAAAGTCTTAACTGCAACAGTCCAGGGATATTGTGCTTGAAAATGAAGTGTTATTTCCTTGTTTTACCTGATTACCAACAGGTTTTTTACCCAGCTGGGAAATTCCAGGGGGTAACAACCTAAACAGGAGGTTTCTTGTGTATTTTGAAAGCAGAAATGATAACTAAAAAGTCACCTAGTGAACCACTAAATCCAGTCATGCAAAAATGAGCTCATAAACACAAAAATTGGCTTTTTCCCCTGCAGTGGTGTCTCTTGGGATTATTCCTGGATGCTGCAGGTTGAAAGCTGAGGAGCTGCTGTTTTTTGAGGGCCCTTTATAACATGCAGGGAAAGGCTCTGCTAAAAGATTTGTCTGAAACCAGGATCCACCTGCTGAGGGTTGCTGTCCAGAGTATCCTACTCATGGTTTACACCTCACCCCACCCCACAACGTCTCACTGACAACTCAACACCTGCAGAGTCATGGTCTAGTTCCTGTCACAGAGCTGAATGAGTGAAGGGGCTCCAATAGCATTCCTTTCCCCCACTGGCTTTTCCCTCCTCATTTCCTGGGTTTTTCACATCCTGTGTTTTTTTTCCTTCTTCTTCTTCTTCTTAGTCCTTTAGCCCCATCTAGTGTTAAGCCAAATTAAAATCTTTGTTCCTTAAATAAAGTGAAGAAAAAGCCTTTTCCCTCCATCCCTGGCAGTGCCCAAGGCCAGGCTGGACGGGGTTTGGAGCACCCTGGGACACTGGAAATTGTCTTGGCCCATGGCAGGGGGTGGCACTGGGTGGGCTTTAAGGTCACTTCCAATCCAAATCAGTCTGGGATTCTTTCACCAGCCCAAACTGGTCTTCAAAGTCCAAACCAGAGCACAATTCCTTTGCATTTTAGGGAATCCTGGAACTCTTGGATCTCTGCAGGGGGAATTTTATGACAGAGATGTCCTGGACAAAAGGGTTTTGCAGCCTGGGAGAAGAGAAAAGCACCAGGCAAAACCCAACATCATCTGGTTTAATAAACACTGTCCTGGCAACCCTGCACAAATCTGTTCTACATTCTGCCTTCTCCAAAATTCATGACATATAAAGTGTTCTTTACACCCCCAAATATAAATTGCTTGGAAATACTGCATTTTTCAGTGCTCTAGTGCTAATTATGATGTAGGAAAATCTTTTCTTTCCTGCAGGATAAGTGTCTTTTGGTAGAAACATTATTTAGAAATGGGAGATTTGAAAACCAATACATTTTACAAGTCAGACCTTCTGTTCTCCTTCCCATCACTTTTCCCTAGATGCAAACAAAGATGAAGGGGGTGGATACATTACACTGATATTGTATTAAACTGGGATCAAAACCTACATTTATTTTCTAACATTTGCTAAAACATTACAGGGCAGTGACAAGCACAAGAGCAGAAAGGCTGCCTGTCGATGTTACAAGAGCCCTGATTTTTATTTTCCTGCCATGAACACGAGATTAGATCATCCATTATCAACCTCTGAGGCTGCACAGATTTGTCAAGTCTCCCAGAGCAAATACCTACTGCAGCAAAGCAGGTAATTTGGGAAGAAGCCTTCTGTGGTTTGCATTCCCAGCACATGAATTTGGGCATTTCATTTGAGAGAGTTAGGGTAGTCCTTACCTGGCATTTTCACTATAAATAAACTTCAAGTCTTGCAGACTTCTGGGCTATGAGTTATTCTGTTATTATCTCAGACTTCCTATATCCACACTGACACGCAATTGTTCACTGTGGAAAAAAAAAAGTACTGTGCTCTGGGTAATTCCCAGCATAATTTAAGCACTAATTAAACAATGGATTTTTATTGTGATTCTTAAATCCCTGGGGTTTGCTCAGGTGAAGTCCCAGGTAACCTATGCAGAGTTTCCTAGAGCAGAGAGCTTTGGGTGGGCTGGGATAGTGTGGGAAACCAGGACATCTCTCTTGTCACCTTGGATGGGCTGAGCCCCGGGCAGGGGGCTCGGAGGGCTTGGCACAGAGCCCAAGACCCCTCTGCCCTCGATCTCCAGCCATGGAAACAGTTCCCAACTTTATGTGAGGAGTTACAAACCAGGGAAAGGAGAATAGAATGAGTAGCTTATCACTGAGTAGAGAAATAGAATGTTCAGATTTATATGAGAAGGGTACAGGGGGGTCAAGATGGAGCAATCTGGGCCTGCACTGCCCTCCTTCCTTCTTCTTCATGGCCTCCATCTTCTTGGTGATGGTGGCACTTTGGGGTTGGTTTAGAGTAGGAACTGACTGTCTAACAGAGGTGATGGGTATTGGGGATTAACTGTAAATAATGTCTGTGTAGTTTATAGTATAAAAAGACAGCACAGCCCCGGGGGTGGGCAGTGTGCCTTGAGCTGAGCTGCTGAACACATCTGGGCTGGGCAGGGAGAACTTGTTAGAGATAAGAAATAATAAACAACCTTGGGAACCAAAGCCAAGCAGCTCTGACTCTTTCTTCGATCACCTGGCTGTGAAAAAGGACTCTGGGAACATCCCAGGCAGGGGAATCCTGAGAGGATAGGGCCATGCCCACACTGTCCAAGGCACCTGCAGGACATTTGGAGCTCCCCTGGAGACGGTGGAATGTTGGTGGTAGAAGCCTCCTGTGAGGTCACAGAGCCCTCTGGGGGTTGGTGCAGCCCCCTGAGGGGTCACACAGCCGGGCTGTGGGGTGCAGTGCAGGCGGGTGAGGCTTCAGCAGCACCTGCGGCCTCATCATGGTGTGGACACGATGGTCCGTGGCCAGCATTGTCCTGCTGGCTCTCCAGAGAGCCCTGACAGTCCTGGTGTCCCTGGTGATCCTGTTATCCCTGATAGCCCTGCTAGCCCCCAGGGCCCAGTTCCCCACTGGGGAGTCAGGACCATCGGGAGCAGGTAGGTGGGCAGGGAGAGGCAGTGGGGCAGGTCCCACAGATCCCTTCAAGGAGCATTTAGGTTTCAATATCCTGTTGATAGGAAATATAATCCTTTTTTTGGCTGATGTTCAGCTGTGCAGCAGAGTAGGGAGGCAATGGGTCGGGCTCAGGGATGGCCCCAGAACACAAAGCTGTGCAGAGCATTCCCTCCCAGATTCCAAGGCCCTGAGCTGCTTCCAAGAGCAATGCCAGCAGGATTGTTGGGGTTGGGTTCAGCTCCTGACAGCTCCTGCACAGTTTGATTTGGATCATCGTGGGTCAGGAACGTGGCATCTGCCTGCCTGCATGGTGCTCCAGAGGGGAAGGGACAATCAGGTCCACAGAGCCATTCCACGTTCCAACCACAGTTCCTGCCATGGAAAGTACATGGAAATATTTCATTTGAACTTCTCTGTTTTGGTCACAGCCGTGGCTGGAGGCAATGGAGATCCAGATGCTGGATCTGACTCTCCTGGACCCTACATGGTTTTTGATTTGTTTTGGGAACTGCCAGCTCAAGGCCCAAATGCGAGCGAGGCATCTCCTGCAGGTATGAGAATCCAGCCCTGCCTGGGTGTGCTGGGTCATTCCATGATCCCCTCTCTGCACTGCTGGTCAGTCTGGACAGGGAATGCCACAGTGTGACAGAAGCTCCTCATGGGGGTCTGGTGTCCCTGAGCTTTCCCAGCTCCTCAGCCAGACCAAGCACCGTGAGGGTCACTGGTCAGTCCTGACCAATTGCACAGCCAGGGATTTCTCTGGTGGAAATTTTTCATTCTTTCCCTTAAGATCTGAAGAATGAAACTGGATTGGGAAACATTTCCTGGCCATTAATGGAACAGCCTGAATTCATGACTTTACTGAAGGAAACACTTCCAGGTACAAGTGACTCTTAACTACAGGAGTTGGTGAGCTGGGCTTTCAGATTCCCATGAGGAAGGGTGACTTGGAATTAAACTGGCACACTTTCTCTCTAAAGTGCTGGAGCCCGAGTCTGTGGATAAGGAGGCACCTCAGGAAGGTCATCAGGCAACACCAGTCCCTGGGGGAAACAGTGAGGCTCTTCAGCCAACAGGTGAGTCAGGGAATCCCTGTGCCTTGGCCATCCCTCAGGGTCAGAGGTTGTGGCCATTCCTGTGCCAGGGACACACACTCAGACCCTCTGTGAGTGCAGTGAGATGCCCACCACCCCTCACACCCCATTCCTAGGGATTTCAGAGAATTGGGAATATCCTCCAGGTGTGGACAAGAGATTCAGCAGGGCTGAGGACACCAAGACAGACCCAAACCCTGTGGAGGGCGTGGCAAACACAGACACGGCTGATGCTAAACTCATCTGGATTGTCTTTGTAAGAGCGTTCCTTGTGTCTGTGGTCTGCAGCCTGATTGCCCTGCTGCTGCTCAAGGTGGCCCCTGCATGGGCAAAGGACATAAAAGAGTGAGTGCCTTGTGGGGGGGTTGCCAAATCTTGGTGCTGGGGGGCTGAACCTGCCATGAGGCATTTCCAGGGTTGCCAAATTTTGGTACAGGGTAGCTGGACCTGCCATGAGGCGATTCAAGAAACAGAGCTCTGGATGCCCAGTTGGTCACTGGCCAAACTCAGCAGAGATTAGTGCTGGGAGCTGGTGCCCCGTGCTCTGTTCAGAGCTCTATGCCCACAGCTGCTGGGTGTCCACATCCCATGGGATGTCCAGCACTGCTCCACATCCTCACACCCATCACACACCCAGTCATAGCAGGCCTTCAGCAGATTCCTCTCTCTCCACAGGCGCCTCACAGCTTTGAGAGCCAGTTCTGAGCTCCTGGACAGGGAGACTAGAGACAAGGAGTTCATGGTAGAAGTCTAAATAAAGATAAGCAGCATGATGGTCTGTGTGAAAGTTTTGGATTGGAAGGAATTCTTGCTCTCTGCTCCATTCTCTGGAGATTCCACATTCAGCTCCCCCCATCACAAGCAAGACCCAGCCGTGTTAGAGCAGGTCCAGAGGAGGCCTTTAAAATTATTCCAGGGCTGCAATGGCCTCCTGGAACAGAAACCCTGCAAGATTTGGAGGTTTTCTCCTCCTCATCCTGGAGGGGGAAAGGTTCCAGGAGACCTTGCTGTGACCTTTCAGTGGATTAAGGGGGTCATGGGAAAGGCACAGAGATATTTCTTTACCAGGGTCTGCAGTTCCAGGCCCAGGGATGAGGGTTTTACACTGCCAGGGGACAAGGTTAGATGGGATACTGGGAAGGCACTGCTCCCTGTGAGGGTGGTGGGGTGCTAGAATGGAATTCTCAGAGAAGCTGTGGCTGCCCCATCCCTGCAAGTGTCCAAGGCCAGGTTGGGCAGGGCATGGAGCAGCCTGGATTAGTGGAAGGTGTCCCTGCCCATGGCAGGAGGTGGCACTGGATGGGATTTAAAATCTCTTTCAACCCAAACCATTCCATGACCCTATGTGATGTCAGTTAAGCAGTGCAGGAGCTTTGTAGCACTACAGCAAATTTTGAAAACACCGAGCAGCTTTGTTGGTTCTTAGCATCATTTAATAAGGGTATTCTCCTTTCTGGCACATTAACTTCTTAAATATATGTGGCCATATCCCATATTTTAACTGAGTTTAAAATGTGAAATGAAACAAAACCAGTCTTGAATAAAAGAACAGGGTGAACATCTTACCTGGAAATACACAGTACTATAAAAGCCAAATGGAAACTCACTAGAATTCCCTCAAAACAGAGTGCAATTTGGAATACTGCATAAAAGCATTTGCAGGTGCCTCTTTCTGTAAAAATATCCTGTATTTACAGAGACAAAGTGAACAGAACTCAGTGTCGTGCTGGAGGTTTTTTTGGGGAAATAGAGATGATAAAATACAGTGGAAAAAATATATCATTTACTTTGGAGACATTTATTGAAACTATAAGTGCTTAAACCTAAGGGGTTGAAGGACAAGAAATGGATATTGCAGGTATGCAAGGGATGGGTTGTGCAACAGAACAGTGAATTCTGTTTCATTTGCTACTCTGGGATTTTTCCTTTAATAAAAATCTCCCAGGGTGGTAGTGGTAGGCACCTACTGCCTTCTGGGAGAAGGATGCATGGGGTTCATCCCAACAAACAGCAACAGTCAGGAGCAGCACTTGGAATGGGGTTTGGTCTCAGTCAGGAATCTCACACTGTGTGAGGCTCCCTGCTTCAGGGAACAGACCTGGGAGTGTCTTCCAGCCTCTCTTGGATGGTTTCAGGTCAGGACACTGACAGGAGAGCAACTCTTTCTCTCCCTCTCCTTTCCCTTTGCTGCAGCCTCTCCAGCAGCAGCACTTTGTTCCTGAGCTTTGCCAGATCCTCCCAGAGAGGCTTTGTCTTCCCAATGGGGATCTAAAAAGAAGCCTTGTTCTGAGTTAGGCTTTCTCTAACCCCAGAGACCTTGGCCAGGAGGTGTCCTGAGGCTCCTTCTTGTTGGAAAAGGAGTCCCTCAGCCCTGGAGATGGATGACCCTGTGGTGGCACCTGGGCCATGACATCCACCAGAACTGAAGGACCTTTGAAGATCCCTTCACTAACTCTGCATTCCTAGGAGGAAACAGCCTCCCAGAATGGCAGCTCCTGTTGCAGTCCTGTCCCTGTTTTGCCACCTCAGGTGCTGCTCACCCTCATCCCTGCTCACTCCACCCAGGGCCATGGGCCCCTAGCGACCATTTCTCTCTTCTTCAGCATGGGCAGCTGTGAAGCCACAGCACCCTGCGGGGGCAGGGGGGGCAGCAGACAGGAGGACTCAAACCTGTAGCCTGCCAAAATGCTCTTCTGAGGCTCTTTGAGCACTGACCAGAAGGCCTCGGGCCTGGCTCTCAGGCCCTGTGCTGCCTCAGCCCCCGGCCGCTGCAGGACAAACACCTTGGAGTTCTGAGGCTTCCTGACCTGGGTACTCCATGGCAGAGATGTGCTCCCAAGAGGGACTTTCCTTTCTCCTTTTCGAAGAAGTTTCTTTTCTCTTCCTCTCTCAAGGAGATATTTTACTTCTTCTCTTTTGGGACGAAACTTTTTTTCTTCTCTTCCAAGAGGAACTTTCTTTTCTCCTCTTTCGCGAGGAACTTTTTTTTCTTCTTCTCTTCCAAGAGGAACTTTCTTTTCTCCTCTTTCGCGAGGAACTTTTTTTTCTTCTTCTCTTCCAAGAGGAACTTTCTTTTCTCCTCTTTCGTGAGGAACTTTTTTTTCTTCTTTTCTTCTGGGAGAAACTTTATTTTCACCTCTTTTGGAATGAACTTTCTTTTCTCCTTCACTTCCAAGAGCATCTTTTGCTTCTTTTTCTCTTTCTCGTCCAACTTTCTTTTCTCCTTGTCTTCTGAGAGAATCCATATTTTCACCTTCTCTAAAAGAATCTCTTCTTTCTCTTTCTCTTCTGAGAGAATCCCTTCTTTCTCCTTCTCTTCCAAGATCAGCCTTTTCTCCTTCTTTTCCAAGAGATTCCCTTCTCTCTCCTTTTCCAAGATGAACTTTCTTTTCTCCGTCTCTCCTGAGACGAGCTTTCTCTTCTCCTTCTCTCCCAAGAGATTCCCTTCTCTCTCCTTCTTTTCTAAGTTGAACTTTCTTTTCTCCATCTCTCCTGAGACGAGCTTTCTCTACTCCTTCTCTCCCAAGAGATTCCCTTCTTTCTCCTTCTTTTCCAAGTTGAACTTCCTTTTCTTCCTCTCTCCCAAGAAAATCTTTTCTTTCTCCTCCTCCTCCTCTGCCCCTCTGAGTTGCTGCTGCCTCTTTGTTGCTCTGCTTCAACGCTTGGCCCTTGGGCACAGGTTTGCCCTTGGCTTGGTCAGTCACAGGCTGTTTTCTTTCAGCAGCAGCCCCTGGGATCCCTGGCAGCTTCCTGGAAGGACACAGCAGGAGGGGTCTGAGTGAGGCTGGGAGGGGTTTGGGGCCAAGTTCTGCCCACAGGAGCTACGTGCCCCTTAGCCAATGGCTGTGCCCAGCTCAGGAGAGGAACCCCCTGAGCTGGAACCCTTGGTTGACACTTGTCTGTCCCCATGCATGGCTCCAGCTGTCATGAGGGACTCTTCTGGAGGGATGGAGAGGAACCAGCCCTGTGACATGGGGAGCTCCCAGCAGCCCCAGTCTGTCTGGTGGACTTGCTGGGGAACAAGCTCTGGCTGGATGAGGAAAAGGCCCCGTGCCCTGAGCCTCCAGGCTCACCTGACCCGAGGGCTGTGCCTTGTCTCCACTGACTCCTCATCCCAGGGCTGCTCTCCTGCCTTGGCAGTGGAACCCTGGTGAGCAGACACAGGCAGGCCAGGAAGTCTCCCTGGAATCAGGAAGGACAGAGCTTGTTAGAACAGCAGAGCTGTGATGCTGGTGGCCACAAGTGACACATGGGGATGCTCAGGCCTTTTCATAACACAGCCAAGAGGGAATGGGAATTCCCACTCCCCTCCTGCCACTGTCTCCAGAGGCCTGGCACCCAGGAGGTTGTGGCATCCATAGTGCCAGGTTTGGGACAGAGTCTCTTCTGAAAGTAGAGGTAATTTCTGGGAGCAAGTATGGGCCATAGGATCCCCAACATCCTGCTGAACCAGGGATGAGCATCTTGGGCACCTCCAAGCCCAGGGTTCAGCTCCTGAGGAACCACCTTAGGATAAAAGGTCATGGTGAGTGGCACCAAGGTTTGGCACAATCAGATCCTTGTGGCAATCATGGCTGGGGATTCTCCCATCAGATCAGAGCTGCCAGTTACGTGTGCTATGGAAACAAGCAGAGAGCTGCTCTTACCTTCCATGCCTTGCCTTATGGGTGGCAAACCTATTTTGTTCCTCTTGTCCTCTCCAGGAACAAATCCAAAGTCCTTGAGATGATCCCCGGGCAGTGATGTGGGCAGAAATGTCTGTTCAAAGCTGGAGACAAAGAGACAACACAGTCCTGACCCACGTCCCCACCGGCCCTGGCCCCTTGCCACCATCACCTGCTCAGAGGTGAATTTGGCAGTAGGGTAAAGGCCATTGTTCTCCCAAGTCAATCATGCCCCAATCCCAAGGACTGTCCTGGGAAATAGAGTCACCCAGGAAAGGATTCCTGGCCATGATGGGGAAGCAAGGGTTGCCTAAAATACTCCCTCTGTCCCCTCAGGTTTGCTCACAGAGATGACAAGCAGGCAGACACAAATGAGAGCCAGTGCTCTGCAGGATTGTTGTGGTCATGAGGAGAAACTGCTCCCAGATCTCTCCAGAGGCCAAAGCTGCCAGGGTGTTTGACTCACTTGGGAAAGGTGATGACACAGCCAGTGAAGCTCAGGGAGGTGACGGGCACCGTCCGGGAAACCACCAAGTCCAGCTGCTGGAGAGCCTGCAGCACAGAAATATGAGGGCACCAGCACATCCTCAATGTGGCCAAGGCACTCAGGAGAAGAGGAGTTCAGGGCTGGTGGAGCAGGTGGAATCATGCTCCTGCCTGGCCACATCCTGGTGTCCATATGCCAGCAGTGATGGGGAACTGCTGTGGGCCTGCCCAAGCAGGGGGGAAACAAAAGGCTCACCTTGAGTGTAGCCCTGTCCTGGATCCTCACCCCAGTCACTTTCTGCAGGAAGTCCGGGTAGAATCTCATTTGCACCCTGCTGCCTTCAAAGAGGAGCACACCCACATCCCTCAGGACAAAGACGACGCTCACGCCCTTCTCCAGGCAGTGGTACAGCAGGGACATGGTGCTGAGGATGCAGTTCTCCACTTTCCTCCGGGACACTGAGGCCTCTGTGGCCACCTTGGCATATTTCAGAGGCTCCAGCTGCTTATCCCCTGGAAAACCACAGGAGGGGGATGGAGGAACTTCGCCAGGGCTTGGTCAAAGGCGTTTCCCAGGAGATGCTCTTAGAAATGTAGTGTGATATCCTACTCCACCCTGGGCCTGCAGGGTTAAATCCTCTGCCTTACCAGCCAGGTCATCCTTATTTTCCAGGTTCTGGACTCCTCCAAGATTCCTGGCCAGATGGAACACAGGCCTCTGCAGGATCACAGTCTTGTTCCCCACCAGGATCTCTGTGTGGACCACATCAAAGGACCCAAGGGTGGGAATTCGGATCCCCTGGAGCAGAAGGGAAAGGCCCAAAAGGTGACAATTGGACAGAGGGAAGAGCCAAGGATGATTCCATCAAGGGATGGTGCCTTTGACCCAACTCTGCCAACTCCCACTCTTCAGAAGTCAGGATAGTGGGGAGAACCCCAGGAAGGAGATGCTGGGGCCTCTTCTTTCCCTTTTCCCACCAAAAAATCCATGCTGGAGTCAGGGCAGACAGAGGCAGTTTGAAGACACCCCCTGTCTCCAGTGACTGGGATCAGCCCTGTGGTACAATGCCACCTCCCAGAGGTGATACCACTCTTGCACAAACTCCATTTGTCCCTCAGCAGGGGATTTTGGGGTGGGCTTCCTGCATTCTGAGGAGGGCAAGAGGAACTGCAGGCCATGATCCATGAGGAGGGCCATGGGAACTCCTCACTGCTCATCTGGGTGGGCAGAGAAGGATGTCAGTGTTGCTCCAGGGTGTTGTTCTACCTCGTGCAGCAGCAGCTGTTGTTGGATGTTGCTGGCCACAGCATCCCAGACAGCCTTTCGCTCTGGAAAATAAGGAAATACCAGGTTATGCTGTGTTTCTGCTGGCTCTCAGCCTTCCAGCACCCCTGGGATGTGTGTCACTGCTGTCCCCAGCCCCACAGGGGTCCTGATTCTTTTCCCCACACCCCTGAGAGGGCTGCTCCAGCAATGCTCCTGCCTGTACCTGTGGGGGTGATGCTGGGCATCATGAACACGAACTCCATCCCATCCCAGAAATCCATCTGGGCTGGGCTCACACCACCATCAACAGCCATGTCCTCAGTGGTGAGGATGTTCACCCTCAGGGCTCTCTCCACTGTGCAGAACCCACCTCCCTGTGGCCCTCTCCAGCATGCAGAACCCACCTCCCTGTGGCCCCTCTTGTCCTGCTGTGTCACAGGTTCTGTGTGACATCACAGTCCCACTGCTATTCCAGATCAGACTTTTGAAAAATGGGCCCTTTAAATGAGGCTTTGAGCTTTAAAATCATAAGCCTCAGAGCTTACAAGTGTGGTTTTGTAGTCCCAGAGAGTGGGTTTGGACCTCAAATCAATTCTTTGGTCTGCCAAATGTGGGCTTTGGGGATTTAAAAGTAATGCTCTTCTCCCCAGTGTTGAGACTTGCATTACATAAATAAGGATTTGGGCTTGGAAAGCTCAGTGTTGAGTCTGAGAAATAATCAACAATAATCTTTTGGACCTTGAAACTGTGTTTTGGGCTCTACATTTTCTTTTTTTTTTCCTTTTTGTTGAAAATAGTATTTCAATAGAGGGGTTTCACTACCCCAGGATTTCTTTTTTCAGGATCCCCTTGTGAGGCACCAGCTCTTAAAGCAAGCAGAATTCAGTGTTGTGCTGAAGGTTTGTAAGGCAGGGAAAACAGAGACAATAAAATACAGTGAAAAAGATAAATTGCTTGACTTTGGAGACATTTAACCAATCAGTCAGTGCTTAAACCTCAGTGTGCAAAGGGGCTGAAGGATGAGGAATTGATGAATGCTGTAGACTCCTCTGAAACAAGTGGAACACAAAATACCAGATGACAGGATAAAACTGGCTTTTAAAGTGAGCAATATTGTGATTTGGAGTGACCTCCAGCCTCCCTAATCTTTAATAGCAAAACCTTTCTGACACCAAGGAAAGCATGATGGATCTTTTATGGCATTCATCTGCCTCTTGAAAGATGTCAAAAGCTACTTGGGAGAGTGTATCTAACTCCAGTGTCCAGTGATCAGAGATGGCAAGGGGATTAAAGAAGGAATTTGATGCAGTCAGAAGTGTTACATTTTAAGAAGATAAACTAGACATCAAACCCAGTGATTTAAAGCCATTAGAGAGAATGAGGGAGCCCTTAAAGCAATTTGAGATGGAAGAAAAAGCAAAGGCTAAAAGGGTCAAAATCCCCAAAGAAGTCAGGGCTAGATAAAGAAAAATCTCCATGGCTGAGGTGACACCTGAGGACTATCCTGAACCATCTCCAGACACACTATTTGTCCTGCCATGAAAGCTTTGTTTCACAGGGGAAAGGGCTGGAGATGCTGTTCAGGGGCCTGTGGCCCTGAGTGGCTGCCCACCTCCTGAAATTCCAAACAGCCCAGGATGTGACCCAGACCCAGCCTGCCACTGGCATTTCAGAAAGATACATATATATGGAGTCAGATGTTTTAATAAAGAGTTTTTTAGTTTGCTTTGACCAGAGCTGCTCCATGTCCTTCTTGTGTCACCCCAGGGTGACAGTGAAGGATGCCTCCCACACCCAACCTGGGTGCCACCACCACCAACTTGGGCTGCTTTGAGGGTCCCAAGCACCTCCTGCAAACTGACATCAGAAACCTGGCCTGGTGAGTTTTGCTGTGCAGGATTTCTCCCCAGGAACGCTGCCAGTACCTCATCCTCATCACAATCACTCCACTGGGCCTAGATCTCACAACCTGTGGACTGGCAATGTGTTACCCCATCCACTCTGCCACCACGAGCCTTTTTCAATTGTCTTCCACTTCAGTCCTAAAACTCTGTATTTTCCTTGAGTATCTGCTGTGACCCTCATCCTGACCCTAAAAACACTGCAAAGAATCTTGAAACAGCCCAAAAAACCCCTTACAATACTGTGAAAAATCAAAACAATCCTACATAACCATCAAAAATCCACTATCTATCTGTAAAAGTTGTGGAAAGATCCTGAAAAAAACCTGCTCAGCCTCCAAGCCCTATCTGTTGCTCTCTAACCCTCAGAAAAGGGTCATCCCTACCTTTTTGGCATGCATCTTCTCATTCTCTGAGGGTTCTGTTGTTGTCCTGGTGTGTGGATTGCTGTCTTGTCTCACCAGGAGTGTTCCAGTGTTGTCTTGCTGTTAGGGTTGCTGAGTTGTGCTGCTGTTGGGGAAAAGGCTGTTGTTAGGGGTGCTGGTTAGGGTGAGGATAGGGGTGGTGCACCTGTACCCTAACTAGCCTCCTAAGCTGTACCCTGTACCCCTGCTCTCCACTGGACTGTCCAGCCCTCAAGCTTCCCCCTTTAGCTGTCCTAAGAGGCCCCTCACAGGACATTTATTTACCCCCTGCTAATCTTTAAATCTGTCCCAGGAATTTCCAACCCACTACTCTCCTATCATCCCATCTCCAGGCTGTGGCCCCTGACTTATCTTTTGGGTGACTGGCAGTGTGAATCCATGCTGGACCTGAAATGAATCTGCCTCAGAAGGCCCCACGATCACCTCTTAGTCAGCTACAATAAAGAACAGCAAAAACAATGTATGCCTTTAGTGTTATGTGGGCCAAATCCCAGCAAGTTGGCTACTTGCCCTCTCCTGAGTGTGCCTGGGTCCTCAAGTCTCCAGCTTCATCCTGAGTCCAAGGCTATGGCTGTTACTATGAGTGGCACCTGGGTTAGAGAGAGGCAAAGTTCCATGGCATTTCTGTGACTGCAGTGGATGAGCTTGTGTGCTGTAAGACATGTGGATGCCTGTGCTACACTTGTGAATAGCCTTGGAGGGCCCTCAAAAAGACACCTTTTCTCACCCTGCTGCCTTCAAACCCCCCCACAATAACTCCTAACCAGGTACCTGCTCACCCTCCCTCTCCTACTCACAAGCCTCAACTCATCTGAAGGCTCAGTCTCAAACATCATTTTTGACACAGGGCAGATCCCTTTTGTGACATGATAAATCTGCTGAAAAAAAAATCTGAAGTGTTGTACTTGGTACAACCTGGAATTTCAAGAATTGCACTCTTCCTTAAAAAAAAAAAAAAGCAAAAACACAAGAACAAAACAAGAAATTACAAAAGCACCTTACGNTCTGCTACACTTGTGAAGAGCCTTGGAGGGCCCTCAAAAAGACACCATTTCTCACCCTGCTGCCTTCAAACCCCCCCACAATAACTCCTAACCAGGTACCTGCTCACCCTCCCTCTCCTACTCACAAGCTTCAACTCATCTGAAGGCTCAGTCTCAAACATCATCTTTGACACAGGGCAGATCCCTTTTGTGACATGATGAATCTGCTGAAAAAAAAAATCTGAAGTGTTGTACTTGATGCAACCTGGAATTTCAAGAAGTTGCACTCCTCCTTAAAAAAAAAAAAAAGCAAAAACACAAGAACAAAACAAGAAATTACAAAAGCACCTTACGACCCCTGAACACACAACCCAAAAGCATGAACTTAAACACTCCCTGTATTTAATGTATTTTTCTTTACAGCATCTTCAAAGCTTCTATTGCTTTAGATGCCCAAAAGGATTTGCTGAAATCAAGCTAAAATAAGCTAAAAGACCCTCTTCACTGAAATGAGAGCAAAGCTCTTCCCCCAGCAGACCCCAGAGAGGGAATAAAGGCCCTTGGCAAAGGCTGGGGTTAATATACCCCTGATTGTGCCCACCTCTCATTCCCATGACACCCAGGAAAAGGGAGGGGCAAATCCCACAAGCTATAAAAGCTCTCAGAGGACCTGCAGCTGTTTTGCTCCTCTAACTTGAATTTAACGGGAGTAAAGGGCTTGATATAGGAGAAACCTCTTCAGGGAAATGACAACACTTTCTTTTTTGCTGTAGCTGCTTTAAGCAAAAGGGCAGGAAACTCGTAAGGAATAAAACTCTGTTTAGGTAACAGAGCCAGTTAAGTTGGGTAATTTGCTGTTAACTTAGCTGATTATTCCTTAGTGAATATTAAGTAGTACTGCATGTGTGACTAAGTAGGGTGGAGAAGAACGCTAATGGTATGAATGGTCTAAGTCTCCTTGGGACCTCTAATTAGGGTTATTTACATTATAAATAAAAATAAGAACAATAATAGGCTACCAGGTAGCATTTGGGTTAAGTACATGTCTTGTCTGAGATATTTGGTCCTAGGGCGTGGTTAGAAGTACCTTGAAATGCAGTTTTAAACTCTTAAAGTGCTGGGGAAAAAAAAAAAAAAGGCAGCTCTTCCTTCAAATGAACCCCTAAAATGAGGAAAAGGGGGCAGTGAGTTCTGGTGTAGAAAGGCTTTTTCCCACAATTATCACTGCATTACATTATCTTAAACCATTTCCATTGGGTGGGTGTGACTGGGAGTGCTCAAAGCCCCGGAAAGCTGACCCATTGATTACTGGGGAAAAGGAAGCGGGGGAAGTGTTGGTTTTCCAAACCGGGCGTGTGGCTTTATTTTGGAGCTTGATATTCTGGTATTGCAAAACTGGATTACTTTGGTATTTTAGAACTCGGTATTCTAGTACTTTGAAACTGGGTTACTCCGGTATTAGACCATAGTACCGATGCAGCCTAGAACAGTGCCGCTAAAGCAGACCGGCCAAAAATCTCACAAGTGCGAGGCAGACGCGTGTGCTGTGCGTGAAAAGCGGCGTGTGAGTGGGCTGGGCCGCTAAGTACGGACACTCGAGACCCGGTACTGGCCCCTCAAGCCGATGATACTTGGCTACTTGGGCAAAAAGAGCTACGATGACATCAAGCGGTGAGGAGGGCCGGTGACAGGGCAGACACGCTGAGCAGCTCACCGCCAGCCTGCGGTCCCCTCAGCGGCCCCG
>WBNO01027419.1:0-51095 GCA_013400575.1 Peucedramus taeniatus | reverse complement strand
AAAGTTTAAAGCAGGATTCATTTGACCTTACTTTAGCCATACAGAAGTCAAACACTTCACCTACCCCATCTATTTGGATAATCAGTGGATAATCAGACAGGCACCTCCTCATATTTTATCCCCAAGGCAAATCTAAGGTTACTGATTAATTAAAAAGATGTTTTAACTGTGCAAACCATAGCTCCCACTCACACAATTCATCCTGATTATGGCAACCATCCACCTTAGGAGGGGATAAGTTGAACTCTGGAATTCCTTTTCTTTCTTCGTGAACTAGCCTGAGCCTAAATTAGGCAATTGAATAGACACTCTTTTGGCTACTTTATAGGTGACTAAGATTAGAGAAGATTATTTCCACTCTTAGAACCTGCCAATTCAATTTGGTTGAGTTCTAGGTGGATTTAGTACTGAGTTTACCTAGCTCATGGGTCTTCAATTGCCACAATTAATTAATACACTGGGGGGGGAGGAGAGGAAATAAAAAAATAAAAAAGGGAACAATATTTTACAGGATTCTTTGCTGTTTGAGAACCTTTCAGGTGTTAAATATCTTTATATCTACCACTAATATATTTGTTTTAATGTCAATAAACGTGTGTTGCTTGATATACAGGTCAGTTACCATCCATTTAAGAATTTAGTAACACCCATTTTCCATTCCTACAGTCAGGATGCAGCACACTCCTATTTCAATACATTTTTTTTATTAAAGAATACTCTACCATATTGACATGATTTTTTGATTTATGCCATAGAAATAGATATACTCCCATAGAACAGTTCCCATAGAAAAGCAATACTACAGTGAAATGTCAGTACTGTGCTGAGTTTAAGATACTTCTATCAGCAAACTACTATTTCCACTGCAGTTCTACTTGAAACAACTTTCTGAACTAAATCTTTAGTTCCAAAAAATCCACCTAAAATAAAGTATTATAAATACCTGGATCTCCATACACATTAAGATCCCAGATTTTTTTTTTCTGGATCTGTCTGCAAGACCAGCTACTTTCCTGAATTTAGGATAAAATCCAGGTATGCAGCAACTCCCTGTTCCAGAAAATAAAGTTTATTTTCCTAAGAAGGTCTACAATCAAAACATCTAGGAGAGTAAGATGTGAAAGGAGGAATCCAGTGATTATTAAATAATAGCACTTCAATTTTTAAAGAATGCTTGTATACGAAGTGGAGCCAGCTCTACAGAAACATTTCTAAGCAGCATCCCAGCACACTGGAGGTGAATAAAAACCTTTTTGTATGCTGATGTTCTCCGGTCTTTCTAACTTAGCTAGAATCTGAAAAGAACTCTTGAGTTTTACCAACACTTGGGCCAGCAGAGACTTCTTCCTTCAGTGGAAGATGGAGAAAACAGCTCACCCTATTCCTCAGAGTATATCCTTTTCTAATATGCACATCTATATTGCCTTAGGAAGATCATTAATTATTTAAAATCTAAAGTCCTAAAAACATTCTGAGAGTCACTTTTGAGCATCAGTTGAAAATAGCACGCAACATAATATATTGTTAATGTGTTAATGGCACAAGGTTGTGGCATCCATCTGTGTCCCAAAGTGTTTTCCAGTACAGCATGGGACAGAATAAATAGCCTAGTTCCACTAATGCTACATTGATAGTATTTTTCAGACCAGAAGAGAAATAACCCAGTAACAGTTTCTAAGTTCCTCTGAGAAAAACAATGCTGTGTGGGATCACCTATTTCTCTTTTATCATACAATCAGCAATGTTTGATAACAAAGGCCAGAAGGGAGACTGAACTTAGAATCTCATACTGGTCATTGTGATAAGAAGTCATTGTTTATTGGTGTTACTGGCCCTTGATCTTTTTTGTTGTGCTGTACCATGTCTGATCCTTGACTGTGAAACACACAGGAAATTCATTCATGTTGTGCATTTATGGAACTCAGTGATTACTTCTTTCCAGGAAGGAAAAACCACAGCTAGTCAGAGAGATCCTGGATCAAATGCTGACAAAAAAAAAAACACACTGCATTTTCAAATAATGTGTTAAGTACATTTATCTGAAGGAAATCAATTATTTGGCTCAATAGTGAGAACAGTTTTGTTCTATTATTTAGAAAACAGGAAAGAAATCTACTTTGGAGAAGAGAGTGTGAAAAATTTTCAAAGCTGCTTGAGTTTCAGCTAACATTTTCATGCTGAATGCATTAAAAATTATGAAATAAATATATCCAATTCCTTCAGGTAGAAAGAAAGTGCAGCTGGATTTTTTATACTCTGTTCAGTGTTATAGATTAATACACAAAAAAAGACTATCAGTTCCTTGGAAGCCTCAAAGAAAAGCCAGGGCTGTTACAGTATTTTGTGCCGAGATCAATCTAGCACACTCTGTGAGAACCAGGATCCAAGAGACTGGCATGGGAACCTCTAATTTTTGTATGCCACCCCCACATTTCAGTTAAGTTAAAAACTGAAACATTAGAAATTGAAGTGCTCCTAAATATTTATGGAAGTACACTTTTTGAGCACCTTTGGAAATCTAGAAACTGCAGCACCTGTAGAGTTAGGCACCAGCTAAATGGCATGTTTTCAGATTACAGTTCTGAAGGTAGACAGTGAGGTTTTCTCCAGTTTCTGGTATTTGCTATCCAAGATAAGTTTGTGAATGAGTCATCTAAGAATATTACTGTTCAATAGAATTTGACTTCTTCCTGGCATCACATGAAAGACAGCTATCACCTGGACACACTAAGCCTATTCACTCACTTGAAAAAAGAATGTCTGCCAGTTTACAGGTTGATATAGAATATTATACTTCATCAGTCTGTCACACATCACACTGCAATTTGTGTGTCAGAGCTTAATGTGGGAACCCATTGAGGTTGGTGCTTAACTACCATGTTTGGTGTTTAATTGCTTCTTTAGACTTAGTTTCCTGATCTAATGTTTTAAAGATGATTTGAAGACTTAGAAGATTTGCTGTCATTGAGTGTCAAGTGCTAAAATCTGAACAAAAAATCTAGTTTTCTTACTGTGCAATAATAAATAATATAGTGTACAAATCACTTGTCAGTCACAGTTACAGCAATAGTGAGCAATTAAACAGCACTCTGAAATGGTGTATTTAATTGAGCAAACAGGTTAGACTGCTTATGCTATTTAAAGCTATCCAATCTAAGACCAGATCTACTAGATTATTGGATAGATGCTAACAGCATAGTATTTCGTGAAAAAACTTGACCAGCTTCTACATCATGCACAAATGGCTCCATTTTCAAGGAAAGGTCTACTTGTGAGCCATGTGTGTTTCAGTAACAGAAATACTGGCAAACTCCATACAAAACTAATGGGTAATATCATCATACGTGTATGATAGGGTATTCTACAAAATCTCTTCCATAGTACTGCAATATAGTTAAGCTATAGTGGGAAGCTGTGTTCTGAGATGACAGACTGAAATGTATGTTATATTATTTAGGACTCATAACTGAAGATATGGAAATAGAAGTAAAATAGTTAGTATTTCCCACAATAATGTAGGGTAGTTTGTATCACTGAATAGTACTGAGACTTGTGAATACTCAAATTGCAGTATCTCCAAAATCTTGAGATGCTGACTATGTGTGAAGATTTGGGGAAGTCCTGTAATTCCATCCATTAGAAGACAGCTTTTAGACCAGCAAGAACAAACATTAACCCAGAACTGCAGTGTCCACCACTAAACCATGTTCCCAAGCGTCACATCTACATGTCTTTTAAAAACCTCCAGGGATGGTAACACACCACTTCCCTGGGCAGCAGGTTCCAGTGCTGGACAACTTTTTCAGTGAATAAATTTTTCATAATACTAATAATAATACCTATATCCCTTCTGGCACAACATGAAACCATCTCCTCTCATCCCATTCTATTATTTTGCAATGTTAGGATAATAATCTTACTTGAATAGAAGGAGGCTATGAAGACTGTTTATTATTTGATCAGCATGTTTTATACATCAAGAGACATAAATATTCTATCTACACTTATTACTAAATGAAGACAGGAAATTTGTCTGAAATACCATTAATATTACATCTTTGATTATATATTCCAAAAACATATAAAAGTATATGACTTGTCATATGTGACTATCATGTTTTCTATGAATGATTGCTTGTTCTATTATCTTCTATAACAATGAGGAAAGAAAGGTGGGGGCTACTGCACTACTGACAAACCAGAAAAGACTGAACAAATAAAGATAATTCTTACAGCTAAGAAATACCTCCTGAAAAATAAAATCAGAGACAATTCCGACCTCTAAATAACCAAATATCTTTCGGGAAAGTAATATAGTGAAATGCAGGCTACTTGTCAATCTCTCTGTATGTACTGATAATGATTTGTTACACAAAACAGCAAGCAAGATGTAGACCTTACAAAAGAAAACAGATGGAAGCACACACTGAGAAAAGTGAAGCCACAAAACGTGAAACAACTAGCAAGAAAAATGCAAGGTAAACAAAGAAAAAGATCAGTAAGAACATTAATTGCAAGGGGAAGACAAAGGAAAGCTGTTCCATAATTCAACAGGGAAAAAGCTATCAAGTCATGGCACTAAGAAAATTTGAACATTTAGTGCATTTACTGCTTCGGTCTTCATTAACAGATGTAATCAGGCAGATAATGTAAATAACACAACAATGCACTTAAGATAGAAGAAAGCAAGGCTAGGGAACACACCCATTAGTTACTGGGCTTTAAATCTTTCAGAAATTATGAAATTCAGGGAATACAGAGAATTTGCTGAAGCAATTTCAGAGGCACTTCAAAACCTCATGGATGATGAATGGGATACTGGAAGACTGTGAAAAAACAAACAAGCCACCTATCTATCCTTGAAAAATGGAAAGCAGAAAAAACTGGAAAACTATATGTATCAGTCAGACTACTCATTTTTTTCTAGAAAAAACACTGGAATATACCAGCAAACAAAAAACTGTAAGTGTCAGCAGAAGGGATGATGAATAAGAGTGAAACAATTTTTTAAGCAAATTTCTATGGGGGGCAAAGGGGCAAAACAAGATTTCACTTGTTTAATAGAAAAAGAAACAAGCTTTAGTGAAGCTTCTGATACATAATGTTCTCTAAGTTCTAATAAAATGACTTGAAATAGTCTAAAGTTACTCATCATTAGCAAAACCAGTTGGCCAGATATATTCAGAGAGATGAAAATGGTTCCCTGCTAAACAAGAATATACAGATTCGTGAGTCCTGGGAATCTGCTGCTGGCCGAATCAGTATTTTCCTTAACAAGCAATATTGGCATAGTTTTAATAAACGTGAAGTTATGAAATACAAAGGTATTGCCAAGCTGAAGCTAACAGTAAGCATTTTTGCTTACAGAACTAAAATTCAAAATGACCAGAACATATTGGATACGTGTTCTGCAAAATCAGAAATAATTTCCCCAAAGAGAAGTGAAAAATACTTCACTCAGGCAGAAGTAGTCAATGGCACAAATCCAGACTCTAGAATAACTGCCTACAAGAAATAAAACATCTGGGGGCTTCCATGCATATGAAGTTGAACAGGAGTCTTCTATGCCATGTAGGAAAGGAATAGACAATTAGTGCATTAAAAAAAAAGAGAAACATAGCCTGTAAAATATGTAAATAATCTTTCTGCTGTAGCTGGCTTTAAGATGCATTTCCCTGCAACACTAAATTAGATTTTGGAACTAGAATCCTCTAAGTATCTGGATTGTCTAGAAGAAGTAGAGGGCACAATAATAAAAATTCACCTGAGATGATGATTTAAATATGACTTGTAATGAAACATACAAGTAATGTAAGTTAAATCCAGCCTAAAACAGGAAAGGCGTGATAGAAGGCAACTGCAGAGAGGAACAGAAAAAACATTCTTCATGTCTATTGTGGGTAGTGCAAGTAGTAATAAGCTTTTACTTTGGAAAGGGAGATTAATTTAGGCATAAAGAAAAGCTTACTGGAAGTGACAGCTATGGTCTGAAACAGATTGCCTTATGAGAATGCAGAGTAAAGATCAGCGAGATTTTAAAACACAAGTTACACAAAAGCTGCTAAGTTTTGTCCTTTGTTGTTTGCAACCTAAAACATTTTGAAAGATTCTGTCTTGACATTTCCCAGACTTTATAGTTTTCTGAATTCTTGAGCTGGTTATGATACTTGGTAGCATTGTGACAAATCAGGAGAGGTCTGGTGTTTCACAAGATCACGTTAAGATGGGAAAGGAGATGCTATGAGGAAATGCTGACTGTTGGTCACAAAGGCAAGAGATGAGAAGCTGAGGTCGACAGGTGATCTAGCAAATAGCCCAGCAAATACAGAACCAAGGCTCTACCTGAGCTCAGCTGTCTGATAGCCAGGATGCCTGATAAATGAACATTTCATCATAGATAATCATAGGACAGGGAGGAGTTTGGACGACAGATCAATATAAAGAGAGGAAAAAAAAGTCACAAAAGCCAACGGTTAAAGACCCAAGAGAATGTGGCAGGCCTGTAGAAAATGAGAGCAGAATCAGGTTAACTCAAGGACAGTTACTGATTTTTACAATGAAAGGTTTTTTTTCAATCAGTATATGCCAGTGGAATGTGTGAACTGCCACTGGATCAGAATTTTCCAGTGAAACTGCACCACCTACAAAATACTGAAAAGCAGTTTTCTGTAATAGGATGAGATCTCACCAAGTTGCAAGGGACTGTGTTAAAATTTTAAAGAAAAAAAAAAGATTAAATACTTATTCAGGTGACAAGGTGACATTGAAGTGATTAGTGTTTTTAAATACAGGAGTATCAGTTAAGTGAGTGAGAGTAACATCTGAGTAAGGAAACGAGAAAGATCTTTTGACTGCTAATGTTTGATCCTCTTTCTTACCATGTCATTTTCAGGTGAAGATAATTATGGGGGTGCTTGGGTCATGTTTCACCCAGATATTTTGCTCCCTCTCCTTAGTGGTTTTGTATTGCTTACCTGCCCCAGAATTTCAACTTGAAAAACCAAATCTAGAGATGATTTTTGCCAATGGTTGCACCATTGGGGGAGTACAGCAGCTGTGAGCAACACAGGGAGCACTGAGATGGATGCTGGCAGCATTAGGGTCAGAAGGAGCTGAGCAGCCCTGCTGAGGGTCCTGGGGTGAGCAATCAGCACAGGCAGGACATGCATTCAGAGGAATGGGGAAGCCCTGTGATGTGCTAAGCAGGTTCACAAGAAATAAGAACAGAACATGCTGTAGGACTCGTTGTGGATAAGGTTTGGGAGACTGTAGGTAGAGCTGGAGTCTCAGACAAGATGGAATTTCAGGGGGGTCTGAGAGAGGGAATTATAAAGAGTTGTGGGGCTTTAGGCTTTAGAGCCAGCAGGAGAGGGAGACTTATGTGAGACTTAATGAAGTTCTGCACTGAGAAGTTTTCACGGTTCTAGTGCAACTGTGGCAATAATTCAATTTTGGGCAGAAGAATTATGATTTGGCACGTGAAAGGCTTTGAGTCAGGACAGTAATGAGTTTTAAAAACTTCTTCCTCCTTCTGAACATCTATAACCTGATCTTGAGTGATCACACACAGCTCTTCCTCAAGTTGGGATAAAACTGCTGCGCGTGTCTTTACCTCCTTTCCACATTATTTTTCTTTTCTTTTTTTTTCTTTTTTTTTAAATTTTTATGGTTTTTAGTAGGGAATATAATAGCTTTACCTCACACAGAATTCTGAATTTCACTCCCAGAAGGATGCCTCAATTTCAAAAGCTTAATAAATGAATCCCTGCAAGACCTTAGGAGTACAGCACAACTTGTACATACCACCCAGAAAAGCCAGTGATGGTAAGTACACTGGGCATCAGAAGCTGCTCTGTTTTGCATTCCAACAGCAGCAGCCAGTGCTCCATCATGCATTTGTTACTAGATTACTGGATTGAAATTTCCCTCCAATTGAAATTTCAATCCAATTTTTTTTTTGATTGAAATTATCAAATAACATAATGCTGTTTGTTATATCACTGTCATTTGGAACTACTGCTCTGCTGTGCTTTGTGGAATCAGTTGTGTATACAAACAGTTCATCGAAGGGTGGCAACTCCTTTGCGAGGTTAAGAGTTCTACACCTGTCCCTCACTAGTCAGAAAACATCAAAGCAATTATCAGAATTGTTCATGAAAGCCTGCTGCAATATTTAGTTAAATCACTTTACCAGACATATTCTATTTATTACTTACAGTGCATTTTAAAAAAAAGACCACAAGATTATATAGTCTCTCATCTGCAATTACTGTTCTATATCGGCATTTTAAAGGAAACTTCTTCAATTCACAAAATTGCATTTCTAGAACTTCTCTACAAGAGGCAAGTCATTAAGCATAGGTGATATTTTCAAACAGAATTTTCAATATCATATTTGGGGGGAGGGGTGTGTTTCATATTGAAAAATCCTTTAAATATGTATTCTCCTTTCTTCATTTCTCTGTCTCATGCAGTTATGTTCTTGATGCCAAGACATAACAAGTATATTAACAATAAATATAACCCAATAAATTATTAAGATCATCACTATCTTACTTTTTAAATGCCTCAAATAACTCAATTTGATTCAGAAGTAATATTCAAAGCATGACAAAATTAGCTCTAAAACAAACCAATCACCTCCAACTTTTTCATATTCATGTAATTTGATTAGCAGACAAAATTGCTTGAACATAAAGCCATATACTGCTAGAAGCATTTACTGATACCAAGGATGCCCATAAGAAAGTATTCACAAACTTCAGTGATTTCAAAGTGCTCCTTAGGACTTCTAAGATGGGGAGTGGGAAGGTGACTGGGATGATTGCTTAGGGACACGGTTTAATGATAGACCTGGCAACATTAGATAATTGGTTGGACTAGATAATCTTAGAGGTCTCCTACAGCCCTAACAATTCCAAGATTCTATGATCAAGGTCAAATTATCATGAACCAGAAAAAAAAACCATCAAAACCTGCACAATTCTTGAAGAAATTACTCATGTTCCTAGGAAGAATGATTTGAGTAAGGTTTGTATACGCTAGATACTCAGATCAAAAATACAGGTGAAGAGGGCTCTGTCTCCAGATTCCATATAGATTACTGGAATTCTGCTGACTATATAGACTTTGGAGTAGACAATAAAACTGCTTTTATGTTCTGTATCTATCTGTATACACTGAATATTCAGCATGTACACATCACACAGAGGAATACTATCAGGCCAGATTTGCTTCCAGGAATATGTTTCAAAATAATTTTTAAAGTGCAAAGAGCGCAAAATTGTATGCATTAAACTAGTTTTTATGGTCATCAAAAGAAAAAAAAAACATTATACGTATGTATGTATGTAGGTAGGTATATGTATAATAGGATTTAATCCACTGGCATGTCCTTGAGCAACATCATTACTTTACAACTGGACGTATGCTTCTTTTACCTTTAAATTCTTGTATCACAGCTGCTTTGTCAATGTAATGCTTATTCATTTTCTTCCGTGGCTGACTGCAGAACTCAGAGCAGCCTGATAGAGAACAACTATGAGAAAATATACATTCACTTCCTTCCTTGCTGCCCAGAGCAAATGAAAGGAATTTATCAGATGAAAAGTAATTTAGAATCTGGGCATAAATTTTTATTTGGAAGAAATATTTTAATATATCTATCTTTTGAATGATGAGAAACTTCTGTGGTTCGAGCTTTGTTAGCATACTTGGAAAGAAAACAGATTATTAATTTAATAGAAAAGGAAAATATAAGAGATTAAAATTTCTACTTCATTTTATGTAATATTGTTATTTTACTTCTTTTCATTCCTCTCAAAGAAACAGCTTTTAAGTAGAACTTTTACAACATCTGAACATATTCCTGTACACATGCTGAGTGGAAAAAGAGCTTTTAACACTTATACACTAAACTAATATGCCACCACTCTGATGGGCATAAGAAGTCTTATGATGTCTTTGTATATGTGCTGGTTATATCAAATCTTTAATTTATGTGTTATAAATACTGTCCTTGTGTGAAATTTGTAATGTAGCTTTCTTAATGAGACAACATAAAAGCTTGTAGTTCTTTTCCTCAGAACAACTACCCTTTATCTCCAGTTAGCAGATGGATCTAACATTCCTTGGGCATTGAGAGGGCAGGTGGGTCTAGAAAGTGTTGCTCTGTTTGGCTTCCTAGATTACTTTGGATTTAAATCTTTCTGTATTTCTCTCTTCTGTCGCAACCCATCATTCTCTCTTTTAAATAAAAGCGGTGTTTTGTTTCTTTCTCTTGGTACTCAGAGAATCATAAACCAGTTCTTAGTTCACATAAACATTGTTTCATACAACAAAGATGGATAAGCAACATGTGTCCTACTGCCCTGCTTCTGAAGTGGGCAACCTGCTGATTGCAGGCTCAGGTTAGAAATGCTGAGATCAGGTATAAAATTCAGTTGGTTGATTCGGCATCTCTTTGGCATCTATATTATTCTACATTATTTACAATCCATATTGTTATTGTGTATAAACACTTTAGATATCTATTCAGCATCTGTTCTGGTATCTTTAAGATCTATATGAACTAAATATTTTTAAGTGTCCAGCAACT
The DNA here is from genome assembly GCA_013400575.1 of Peucedramus taeniatus. Classification (NCBI taxonomy): domain Eukaryota; kingdom Metazoa; phylum Chordata; class Aves; order Passeriformes; family Fringillidae; genus Peucedramus; species Peucedramus taeniatus. Next base: position 40,498 of record WBNO01027419.1, on the reverse strand, counting down.
ACATGGACATAATAAAAAATGTGTGATCATTCTGAGCACATTTCACAACAATGTAAAAAATCAGAGTCAATTTTTTATCTCATCTTCTCATCAAAGTTTACCAGTCATGGTACAATTAATCTAAGGAAAGATTTCAGTGTAGGTGTGTATTTCAGATACAAATTCTAAATTTTGGTTTTACAGAGGCATCCAGTGGAGTTCCAGTGGAGTACATCTGGACTATAGCTAATTTTTTCCATTGACTATAAAAGGAGTGAGAATATTTATATTATAAACATAAAAGATACAATGAAGAAACTCTAGATTAAGTTCCTGAACATGATTTTTTCTATTGCCTACTGTAAGGCACATTTTCTTGTTAGCACTGTGACACCTGCACTTTAGTGCCTCCAGATGTTGGAAGCCTTATAAAATACTTAGTGATGAAATGTGCTACTGTACACAAAGTCTAAAACCTTGCCTGAAGTTTCTTTAACTACAATATATCCCATTTTCCAGTGGTTGTTATGTGCAGAATAAAATTATTTTAAAGGAATTACAGGTTGAATATAATAAAATAATATAACTCAACATACTGATACATTTAAATCTGGATAAAATATGTCGAAGCTTAAAAAACAGTTTATGACAGTAAAATAAATTAATTCATTCCAAATGTTACACTACAGTAGGTTATATATTTCTGCCAGATGTTTCTCTTTACACAAATTTTATTATGCCGCAAAGGGCAATTTGTTTTAATATTTTTTGAGGATAATATTTATTTTGGAAAGCAGTACTTCTCTAGCTCCACATTCTAATGAGAACAATTTCCTTTGATTCCTTGGTGTTACCATTCATATGTTGACTCAGTCAAAACACCAATTAGCTGCACACATGCTGCAAGAGTGAGAAAGCAAGAAAATGCTGATTAGGGTCCCAATCCTGAAAACTCTTGATTAATACCATTACCTTAGTGGAGTGCTTTGCATGATTGCATGATTACAAGCTTTAAAGATGCAAAATTACTAAATAATTTGGTCCACTGGGTAGCTATTTTTTAAAGAAAAAATTTAAGCACCTCAATTGTCGAGGTTGTGTCATCATTAGCTGGTTGTCTTTCCAGGCTATACTACTGTTTCAGCCCTTTTTCTTCAACATGTATTCAATATGTATTTGTCTCTTAGGTCTGCTACATATTACTTAGCTAGTGCTTCAGATTTAGAACCTGAATTCTGATATTGACAAAATTCAGATACACATATACAAGTGACCTCGTATTTTCACCTATATCTCACTCTTTCAAGCTGCTACCAAAAACACAATCTAAATTATGTGCTGAAAAGTCGAAAGCTAAAAAAAGGATTTTGCTTAAGAAAATGAAATTATTTAAATTTGGCTTTAGTTAGCAGGGGTTTTACATCTTCTAGCTACTTTGGCCAACACAGATTTTCTCATGAGAAAATTAAGTCAGTATTAGACCTAGAAAGACTCAGATATTTAAGCAAGTAAAATGAAGCCTAGTTTATCTTTCAGTGCAAAAATGGGTGCCTTGAATTTCTATATGTTTTATGAAGTATCTATCTGAAACTGGAATCACAGGAAATTTATACAGCACATGTATCATGCATAAACTTAGAATTGTTGATTTCTTGAATTAGCAAGGCAAATAAAATGTTTTTTTTTTTCTTGCAGAGCAATCTCTACAGGTAAAGTTCAGTTATAAAATTACATATTGAAAATACATTACCTTTCAGTTAGTATCTAAATCATCATGTCAGTTTTAACAATTAATTTCTAAAGATTGGCCTTCTGATGTTGATTGCAAAATTACAGTGTCCTCTGGCCCCACATCTGAATCATGAAAAATCTGGTAGCGAACAGATTCTAGCAAACTGCATACAAGCAGGAATTGAAATGGAAAAGAATTGATTCTTCAATTTTTCTTTTTAAATTACAATAACAAGCAACAAATAAAACTAATCTTCTGACTTAATGATGGTTTTTGTACACAGTAACTCTGAGTAATACGTAGTAAGTAAGCTGTAATAAGTTAATGAAGTTTAACAGTTTTATAGTAAACTCAATAACATTATTATAAATCAAATTTTTGGTTTCACATGGAAATTGAGAGCAGCCATTAATCTGAAACTTTCATTAGTTTCTCTGGGTTATTTTAGAAAAAAGCATCACTTATTTAGCTCTGAAACAATCAACTTACTTACTACATTAAAAAAAATGGAGATCTATTTATCATAAATGACATTTTTAAATTTGTTAACAGGAATATGATTAGGTTTATTAAAAATTGCTTGTTTTCAGAGACCACTGGGGTTTATATATTTTTTTATTTAGAGGGAAAAAAAAATCACAGAATCAAAATTTCAGTTGGAAAGGGGCCTTAGGATCTTAGGAGTCCAACCTTTCACCTAGCACTGTCATGTCCCTAAGTGCCACATCTACAAGTCTTCTAAATACCTACAGGGATGGCGATTCTACCTCTTCCCAGGGCAGCCTGTTCCACTGTTTAACAACCCTTTCCATGCAGAAATTTTTTCCTGATATCAAATTTAAACCTCCTCTCATGCAATTTGAAGCTCTTTTCTCTCCTTCTATGATTTCTTACTTGGAAGAAGAGGCCAACACCCACCTGGCTACAGCCTCCTTTCAGATAGTTGTAGAGAGTAATAAAGTCTTCCAGCTGTCTCCTTTTCTTCAGGATGAACAACTCAACCTCCTTCAGCTGCTCCTCACAGGACTTGTGCTCCAGACCCTTCACCACTTCCACTGCCTTCCTCTGGACTTGCTCCATGTCTGGGGTAACTTTATGATGCTGAATTGTATCCCCATCCATCTGTTTAGCCCAGAAATAAGTTTTGCACTTTTAAAACTAGGTCTGAGAGTGAAGGGGGAGAGAAGGAGAAGCGGTGGAATGTCTGAGGCAGCTGTATTCAAAAACATACAGATAAGAGCTTCAGCATTCTNTATTCAAAAACATACAGATAAGAGCTTCAGCATTCTCTCCCATGGACTGTGCTGTCTGCAGCATGGACAGTGGGAGAGGGCTCTCCTTTGCTTTTTGGTTAGTTTTTTTAGCTAGCTGAGGCAGAGAAGTTCCCCAGACTGTGGCTTTTATTTTTCTTGGAACTATCAGCCCTGCCCTGAACTGAAAACCCAGAAAAACACCGGGAGCTCATACTTGTGGCCCACCGGGGCCCAGACGCGGCATTTTCCAGCACATGAGGACTGATAAGAGACTGAGCGAGCCAAGCTACAGCCATCGACGAGGGCTTTCTGAATTTGCCATCTCTTCACAACAGCGAGAGGTTTTATTGTTTAATATTATTCATTTTTTATGCTGTGAATACTTTGCTTGTTAAATAACCTTTTTTTTTCCCCACTTTTCTCCAAGGAAATCTTTTCCCAAACCAGAAGGGAGAGGGACCCCTTTGGAAGTTTCCTCCCTAAACAAGGATACTCCAGCACCTCGATGGCTTTCCTACAGAGATGACGTGTGGCCTCACCAGTGCTGACTACAAGGGGACAATCATCCAGCCTGCCCTGGTCCTGCTGGCCACACTATTGCTGGTACAGGCCAGGATGCCATTGGCCTTCTCTCTTGGCCACCTGGGCACACACTGGCTCAAGTTCAGCCACTGTTAAACAACACCCACAGGTCCTTTTCTTCTGGACAGCTTTTCAGGCACTCTGCCTGGGGTTGTGACCAATGTGCAGGATCTGACCCTTCACCTCAAGCCTTTGCCTCAGCCCACTAGTCCATCCTAACCCCCTCCCTTTGCAGAGCCTTCCTAGCCCCAGCACATCAACACTCCTGTCAAACTTGGCGTCATCTACAAACTCACTGAGGGTGCACTTGATACTCTCATCCACATCGCTGATAAAGACAAGAAACAGGGTTGGCCCCAGTACTGAGTGTGGGGAATCCCAGTGATGAATGTCCATCAGCTGTGTCTAACTCCACTCACCAACACTCTTTAGGACCAGCTACTCATAAAGAGTCTCATTCAGTGAAAATTGCACCCATCCAAGCCAAGAGCAGCAATGTTTAAAAGCAGTATGGACATCAATTGATATATTCCTTCTTAAATTACTTCTCAGTGCATTTTTAATAACTAATTATCTCATTGCAAAACTTAAAAAAATTATTTTAAATACATTAAACACAATTGCTACTTATTTTAATTTTTGATGCCTTATGTCTATTTTGATTTTTAAATTATCGTGAATGCACACTGCTTAAGGTAATGACCCTAAGCCCATAAATAAAATTTGGAAGGAACTATACATGCAGCAAACTGATAGTAATCAAGAAAGGTAATAAGACCCAAGTGCCAGAAGGGTTTTCAGTCATTTGATACATATGTATAACTGTACCTAGCAAATAGATCATGTTGTACTTTGAAGTGAGGTTAAGCTAGTAATATTGATGGCTTTATCAACAAGTGCACTGCTGTCGGTTTTCAAGAGCACTTCCACAGAATGGAAAAAAGAGAATACCTGGAATGTGTTAAACCTGAAACAACCACAGACTTGGCAACAGGTATGACTTCTACTTCTGCCTTTGCAATTCAAAGATGAAACAGAAAGAAAATCCCTATGAGTCATGCTGCAGGACTGACCCGTAAGTGACTGTATCTAGTGACTTCCTGACTGTGTCATACACTTGGCTGCTTTAACGAGAAAACTAGCAGTGTATTCTTGTAAAACTTGGCACTGTAAGCATTTCTGGTAAATTCAGGCATATATTTGAATTTCCTGGATATTTATCATTCCTAGAAATACCCCTCAATATTTGTGAAACCTGTAAGAGATGTTCTTTATAATTACTTGCTAGAAAACTGGTGTCCATTTCAATAAACATTTTTCAATATTAATGAAAATATTATAGAAATAAATGTAGATTCAAGCTTTTTAAAGCACCAAACCATCTGACATAACTGGACAGATGTTAATGCTGAAAAAGAGGCACAATTCCAATAAAACTGTTCTCACTCTTTGATGTGTTTCAGATTTTATTGTGAAGTTTTTTTACCATTTTCTTTTTCCTTTTCTTTCCAAATTAACCTCTCTCAGATCCACTGAATTACTTATAACCTAGCATACTCTAACTTAAATATTATTAAATATGTGAAATAATTTTTTAAAATAAACCCATTTGTCTTACTCTGTGCTCTTTCTAGTAGTTAACAGGTTATTTATTACTTATTATTATTCTGTCCCATTCCAACTGTGCAGCCTGAGAAATAACTGAAGAGGGAAAAAAACACCACAAATACATGTATTTACACATGCAGAAAAAGACAAACACTGCAAATATACAGTGCTAATCTATATGCAGATATAAGCATATACACATACATGGATGCAAACTTAGCTTGCATCAAGAAAAACTCCTTTGAGTGGATACAGGGTGAGTGATGTCTTCTGGTTACTTTGTACATTGTAGATTGTTAGGGCTCAGCAGACAATTACCAATATCCCGAATTGCATCCAAAAGGGATAAGGACATCTACACATATCAGATCTATTCCCCTATTATTTCTTTTTTAATCACTGACACTAATAACATTCTGGTAATCTGATTAAATAATTAAAATATCATTTTACTTAGTGCACAGGGGTTTTTTTGGCTGAACTAACTGCTCCTACACTTTAACTTACTATTTTTTTCGAAGGGTATTGTTCTCATCAATAAAGATTTAATTTAGACTGACAGAATTTATAATGATCATTTCCCTCCTGTCTCCTTCAATTTTTGAAGATCAGTTCCATCTTAACTTTCTCTCTTAATCCTCCAGTGCCTATGCACTTTTTCTTAATTTTCTTTTTTTTTTTTTTTAGAATAAATTAGAGTTGCAATAAACCATGTTTAAATTCACTGGGTCTGTACATGTTTTTACAGTTTGCAAATTCCTGTCAAGCTTGTTTTAAGTCCAGCTGCTGTTTACTAAGGCCCAGGTCATAATGCTGTAGGAGAGAAAAGCAGAGTGAGGAGTTTGCCTGACCAACCAAAGTCAGGCATGGAGCAGCCAGGCCTGCAAAGGCAGCAGTGTCTCATCAGCTACCAATTCCCACTGCACAGCTGAAATAGTGTGCACTGGGAGATAACATGGGCATGAACATGATTTGAGAAGAAAAAGCAAGTCAGCGTCAGGTTTAGATCTCAGCCTCCCGATTCAACACCTGTTTTTCACCCAGACTGCATAGATGTGTCTCTCCTGAGACTTGGAATAGATCCTGATGTGCCAACCTGATCATGCTTTCATGCTTGTTCATGACCTTCCTTTTTCTTTTTTTTTCCCAAGATTGATTTTGGTTTTTTAAATCACTTAAGCACTTGGTTACTTAAGAGTCATTAATCATTAATTTAATCTACCTTATTTATTAATAAGCTTACTTTCTCTCTAGTCCTTCACTTTTACTTGATATTCTTGTGAAAATTGTATTGACTGTAACTGCTCCAGGTGCCACTAATCTGTTCTTATGTTTTGCTAGCCTTACCTTTTCCCTGAATTATAAATGACCTCAAGTCCATTCAAATGTACTCCAAAAAATTATTTGTAAGTAAGCAAACATCACTTGGTTTCTTTCTTGCACAGTCTCATGTTTACATATTAAATAAAAGGGTGAAAGACTGCACATGCAGTAATTGCTTTACTGCTTGTTATCTACTTGGTCACTCAGAAAGGTACTTGCAGAAATAGCTGCAGCCTGGGTGGCTGAGAGCAGCAAATACAGAAAAGGCCTGTAAGAAGAGACTGGAACTATAAAAACAGTAAGACAGGCTGAAATGTGACACTGAAACACAACGTTTTGTTCACTTTTGATCAACTTTCAGTCAATGCAGTTTCTTTTTTGATCCAATTATGGATCCATTCTTCAAGCAAGCTATAAATATATGAGCAGAATCTTCCCCCACAAAAATCACAGAATTACAGCGATTTTTAAAGACCTACTGGTACAGTAACATATGTAAGTGATGAAAAGCAACATGAAATTAATGCAGATTTCAACCCTGGAGGTTTAAATGTATGCTGATTACAGGAATTAAGATGTAGTTTACACAACAGTTCATCTTTGAAGTATATTCTTTCATCTGGAAAACTTTGGGCATCACAAACACCTCTTCACGCGAGATACAAAAAATTTTTTCTTCCATTTTTAAGAGATACTTGCAGCAGCTTGCACGACAATAAAATCATTATTTTCTCTTTGGAAAAAATCTGCAACACTGAACTGGAAGGGCAGTAAGGAGAAGTTGGCTCTTACTTTGCTCTGATAATTGCACAGACCTAATGCAAAAAAATTTTGTATACTCTCATGTAAACCTTGAACAGAATGGCAAAAAATTTAACAAGAGATTTCATGTACAGAAAAAGGTATATAAATGATTCACATTCAGCTTCAGAAATAACAGCTCTACTAAAACATAATCCCCCCAGAAATACCACTTCTGTTTCCTGTGAACATGACTATCATAACATCACTGTACAAAAAAACAATTGCTTGTATTTGTCACCTTCTAATTGACAGATAAAGCCCAACTGATTTAAAAAACTTAGGGAATGATGCTGGTGTGGCATGAAATCTTGGCCTTAAATTTGGACTAGAAAGTTGACTTCAGAGAATCCAGGATTTCATAGTTTCATTCACCTCTTCTAAGTAGTGACACTTGAAAGATAGCCAAGTAACGTCTATTCGAAATCCATATCAATATGTCAGAACCAGATACTGTCATTCCAAAGTCTCAATGATCCCACAGTATTCATGAGTATACTACGAGACATAGGGGTTTTTTTTTTAAGTTAAAAAAAAAGAAAATCATTATTTTAATCCACCTGAAGTTCCAATTCTAAAATTAATAACGAAAAGAGACAGGCAAATGTTGTCTTTGTTCATAGAGCTTCTGCATAATGTAAAAAAATTTAGATGATTGCTGGCATCAGTGCTAACTCTAGTCTGTGGTTTAAGGTAAGTAGGAATACTTCCCACTGAGACTGACCACCTATGCCAATGCAGCAATAATCTTTAAAAGGAAAAAAATATTATTAAAAAAAAAAAACTGGTTGACTAATTTAGGATTTTTTCTTTGGCTGCACTTAGCTAATATGCTTAACTCTAGCACTGATTTTATTTATCACTACAACAAAATATTAATAGGAACCATTTAAGAGATTTAATACTGTCTGATTCATAAAAGAATTATCTATACATTTCTTTAGTGTTCTAGTATATAGATGTAAATTACCTGACCCATTGTTCTTTAAAAACTGACTTTGTGCTGTATTTAATAATCATATCATTATTCTTACAGAGATTATTTCACACGTTGAGCATCATTCTTACATAGACTTTGGAATGTTAATATACTTTGTTTCTGCTAGGAATTTAACCTGTAAGAGGTGATAATTACCTAAATATATACCATTAGTTATGGACACTTCGTGGTGTGCAGAATTATTGTGCTATATCTGTTCTACTGGGACAGATTAGCCCCAGAGTCAATAATGCCCTGGAGCCACAGTGCCTTTGCAAAGGCATGTGAAGATGTGAGTGAGGACTCACTGTACCCTGTGTCCTCCTGCTAGGGCTTCAAAGCCATATTCCATCTTTTACAGTGTGAGCATTAAAGACATCTTTTTCATCATCATTTCTAATATCAAATTTATCTTTCATTTCATGTGACGTGGTAAGATACAACATAATGTCCTACACAAGAAAAAGAACACCAAAGTAACATCTCTAACCAATAAACAGGCTACTGTCTAAGGAACTATAAAATCAGTACAATGCAGCTGCAGGGAAGCAATACAGAAGTGACACTGAAAGAGTGCATTAAGGATGGCAATTAGATAGGGTTCAAACGGGTGTGGAGATGATAAAACCAGGTAAAACAGACACAGAAATAATAGCATGAGGGTTGAGAGATTTTCTGTAGGTGTATGAAAACAAAGAATTAAGAATGTAAACAAGATATGAGATAGGTAGGTAAAAATGTTACATTACTATCACATATGTAGAGAAAATAAGCCATATTCTTACACTTTTCCTTCATGAAACACATGTACAAAGCATCATTCTTTCTATAAAAGCAGATCAAATAAAACAGTGTCAAAACAGAGTGTTTCTGATGGTCTGAATCATTCAAAGTTTGACTAAGGCTGATTTACTCCCATAACTCCAAGCTAATGCTCTTTCCAGACACGTTATGGCAGAGAGTTTGCCCATAATGCAGGCTGCACCTGTGCCAGACTGATGGGACCAAGCACCACATCTGAGTTCAAGGAATTCACACATTCATGTAGCTGCAGCCACTACAGATTGGTCCATGACATAGCACAGGTCTCTGGATATCACACAATAAACCAAAACTATGACTTCCCTCAAAAATAAATGGCTGATGACAAGTTAACAGCAAAAAAGGGATATTTTGTCACACAACCACCCAAATGTTACCAGTAACTGAAAACTGATTCCAATCCTCCTTCGTATTTCTGTAATAAAAACTCTGTGAAGTTTTATAAACTTTAAAGTTTATAACTCCCTGAAAGAGCTAAGAGCCAACTGCTTTCATGGTCACAGTACACTCCTCTTGTTTGTCAAATGCAAATGGCCTAAAACAGTCTAAATCAGTCAGTTACCTTACAATCTAGCTAATTATACCTCGTTTAAGAATGTTTTGTTATATATAGTTTTGTATTAACCATAAATATTCTGAATTTCTACAGCTTTGCCATTTCAGAAGGTAAACATCTGTTGTCATGCAAGTGACAGGACTGGGCACCTATACAGGTTCCCCTGCAGTGAAACATTGCTGCATTAGGATGTAAAAAACCTGATAATAAGCTGACTCTTCATAAGTTACTATCATCAACACTTTCAAAGTAAGACTTTTTTCTAAAAGACAAAGTCACAAATTGTTACCGGAAATTCTCACGGTTAACCACAATGATGTGAATTTTACTACTACCCCTGGGTATTAGACTAAAAGCTCTGCTTACTCAAGGAATTCCATGCTCAAAAAGAAAATCTGAAGAACAAAAGAACTAAAAAAACCAGCCCAATGCAGTTCAAAAGATGCAAAGAAATGCTTAGGGATTCTACAATATTACAAGAATGTCTTTGCTGATCTACATGAAGCATGACAGGTATAATCCAAGCTGCGACAGGAAAGATTAGTAAAAATCCTACCACAAAGACATGCAGAACACCAAACTATGCTGCTATTTAAACATTGCTTTTTGATATGTATGCAACAAAATTTCAAAAGAAGTAAGTGACTCAATATTGCTGAGGGGAAGGAACTTCTACTGCATCTCATATTATATTGCACCATTCATTAAGAACATGAGGAGTGGAATGGAATAACAATAATACCCGATATGTAATGAAATATAACTAATGAACTCTAGATCGAAATTCAGAAAAAGAAATTCAGAAAATCAAAAGATTGCCTTTGTTCTTTCATCTGCCACTGATCACCTGTGGGACTTAAAGGAAATAAATTTACTACTTGTTCTTTGCTTCTCTTTCTCATTTACTTACACTGTGGACTTTTTATGATTGAGACTTTCCTTGTTATATCTCTGCACAGCACTGGTAGCATGGGAGACTTGGAGAAATATGTACTTCAATGTGATCCAGTAGCAATTTTAGTCTTAAGGAGCTCTTACATTTATTTTCCATCTACTCTTAGAGCTTTAGGCACTCTTTCACATACTTCCTCGTTTGTCCTGACAGTTTTCTGGACAGCCATACATTGATATTCACATATCCTAGGTCAAAAGCGTCCTCAGACAAGAACACAGCCAGCTGTTTCCCTCTTACACTCTAAGTAACCTAAGGTCAAATTAAATTACATCTTCCTCCTGCAGAAAGGTCTGAAAGAACCCTCATTATTGAGTCCTCACTGCAGCTACCTACATCTATTGCAAACTGATGCTAGTTAGACATCATTTTGCCTTACTGCCAATATTTAACACCATTTTCCTAGCAAGTAAGAGAATTCTAATCTAGATGTTCAACTTGATATAGTTTAAACACAAATACTCCATCTGAGGTGGATGTTCTTTTCAGGGTACATGCAGCAACTGCCTGCTCCTTTTGAGAGTTTCTGGCCAAATAAGCCATAAAGACATGAACAACACATAGTAAGGGTGGTCACGTTAAAAACAAAGTGTGTCAGTGGCATAACTGACAGGGACATTAGGAGTGGGAAAGTATTTTTCCAGCTGGGAGGATAAGGCAAGGAAGGGAGACAAAATACAGAGAGACATAAATCCAGGCCAATTAGCATTAGCAAACAATAACCAGAAACAAACCTGATCAGTGACACTAACTGATAGGCTATCAAAGAACTGTACTTTTCAAGAGATGAGGATGCAAACCTGGGGTCCTGCACTGTGGAAGGGTTTGGTGGAACTGTGACAAGTGGTGGGCAATGAGCAGGGGAAGGGGAAGAAGGAGGAAAGAGATAGAGGGGTAGGCAGAAAGGGGTATAAACAAGACAACTGCATTGCTAATCAGTGTTGGACAGAGGCAGGGTATTTATCCTACAACTGCTGTGAATGGTGTACATGTAAAAATAAGCTTGAGGTACTGGGGTGAGTGAGTGGCTCAGTGCTGGTGGCTGGAGTGGGACCTGGGTCACAGCCTGTGTGCCTGGTGTTGGCTGATGGAGTAGTGTGAGTGTTTGTGAAGGAGCCTCAGGTCTTGGCAGAGGTCTCAGGCAGAGAGTCCATGCTAGTATTTAATGTGGTGTATCTGTGGGATGAGTGTGTGAGCATTGCATGTTTGCAACAAGCACCCAGCTGCACCAGCAGACTGTGGGGCAGGTAAGAGGGGTCGGGATCCAGGCAGAGGTGCCAGTTGTGTAAAGGAACCCCAGGGTACCTCCCAAATGTCCATGTGCTTGTGAACTTGGAGAGTGTTGTGTGTGTGCTCCGCTGGTGACCTCCTGAGGCAGCCTGTGTGATCAGCTGTGTCGGTGTCCTCTGTGCGTGTGTCCCTGCAACACAGACTCAGCTTCACCAGCGGCTGAATCTGCAAACCTAACAACCCTTAACAGCCCTAACACACATCCTACTGCTTCAGACAATCCATCAACAATCCCTTTGTCACTGGAGACAAAGGCAGAAATGCAAAAATCCTTGTTCCAACAGAGAGAAAGAAAAAGGAAGCCTGACTTTTAATTTGTCATAAGGGGAGTAAGCTGAAAGGGAGAAAACTAAAACTCTCATTTACTTTCTATCCACAGATTCATGTAAAATGCCCAAGCACTCAACAGGCAGAAACTGATGTCTGCCTCTGGCCTCACAATTTCCTTTCTGAATGCTTGACAAAAAAGCATTTTTCAGGTTAACAACACAGTAACTTTTTCCACTCCAACTGGAATGAAGTCTAGGTACCAGCAATCCATATTTAGAATGTTCTTGCTCTTTTTTTTGGCAATAGTTGAAATTCTGAATTTTGCAATTCTCATTTGCAGTTTATGTTTATTGTATATTAATTATTTCTCATGAAAATGAGAAAAATAATTTAGCAAACAACATCGATTTTAAGTTAAAACTTACAATAACAAAGTAGGTTTATTCCTGCTTATGATTTGCTGGGAGAAGAAGGGAAAATAGACATTTACTTTTAGCATAAATTAAAAAATCAAATCATACACACATGCAAAATAAGGTTTCTAATTCAGGTAAATATATATGATGCTCAGCATCTGAACTTCCAGATACTTTAAAAATATCAAGAGCAAAACCATGTAAAATAGTGTCTAGCAATGCATTTTTAGAACATCACCATCTGTTTCACCTTGCGTAAGGGATGTGAAAGTACATATTATATACTGTATATTGTCATAAGCCAATTAAGTAGGTAAACTCATCTTAGAATTAAAAATTCAAAGATGAAAATATATAATAAAAGTTTTTCTTCACAATCTTTAACAATGCTTTTCTCAGTTCCCACAAAGAGACAATGCTTTAGAAAAGAAAAATGTGTGTTTCTTCATTTCACCCTCAGGAAAGAAATCACTGAAGCTGTACCATTTATCATCCTGGAAGGTACTCTGTGTATTTCAGATACTGTGAAAATACCGCGTTTTGTTCGATAACTTTTAATTTGGTTCACTCTGATTAAGACGGTGAATTGGATAAGATCAAATAAAAATCAAATAAAAAACAAAATCAAATAGAAAGATCAAATAAAAGAACAGAGAAAAAAGAGAATAGAGTAAGACATACCATCCTAGAACAGCCCAGGCTGGAAGGGCTCTTGAAAGATCAAGTGGTTCAGCCTTTTGTGGGAAAGGGAGCCTAGAAAAGATTATCAAACCCGTCCAATTGAATTGTGAAAACCCTTGTGAAACCCTCCAATGATAGGTACTCATCTGTAAAGCGTGCATTTACTCACTTTAAAAACATATACTGAGATGAAAAGGCTCCAAATGCCACTTGGAGCCATTTCCTCATGTCACCTCCATGTGGTTTTTATGGAGAGCCCCTGTCCTCTCTGTAGCTGCCGTTTTAAGTACTGCTATGCTGGACTTCAGCTAGGGTTAAAAGCCGACCCATTTGACTGACAACAGATTAAAAAAAAATTAGTCCTCTTATTTTGTTTGTCTTGAACAATTTCACTCAAAAATGATTGAGAGATGCCAGATAAAGGGACGCCAACCATCCTTGCAGTCCTTATGAAGCGCTGAACACTGCCAACACTACGAGATGCACCTGGAAATCTCTAGTAACTATGTTCAAGTGCAATAACTTTATTACCTGTCTTGCTTCTATCAACTCTTACATGAGCCTGCTAAATTCATTGACTTGGCAGGATTAAAATTTCAACACAACTGAGCATTTAAATACAACCTTGTGTATACTGCTGTCTTGGAATGGATTTAAGGACACAGTTAAATGCTTGGCATGCTATGCCATAATCTCTGCAAACCTCAAGTACTATGTCATTTCTGTACTACAACCTCTTCCAAACACTTCCAAAGTGATATAAGATAACACATAATCCCTCATTATCTCTAGCTGTTTAGCTGTTGTAACTGACATATAATAAGACATATATATAGAGAGAGAATTTTTTGAAGAGTTTTACCTAGTTGGAGACTGCAGAGCACTACCAGGAAATGTTCCAAATCTGCAGGTCTCATCACACCACTCTCCTTTTACAATTTAGACATCCACAAGACTGAGTCTAAAGAGATCCCCATATAGTCATAAACCCACAGTATAATTGTTATCTCTTTCAAGTTTGGTCATATGCTCCTTTTTTGTTACTATTATTTAATACAAAGAAATGCCTAAAAAAGTCACAAAAATGCTCCCAAACTAGCAACAAATGTAACTCATCTCCATTTACCTCAAGAAACCATTCACCTCTTGCCAAAATTATTGCTGTCCCATTAAATAGAAATCTTCATGAAAAACATAATCCAGATGTTCCAGGATGGAACTGGGTTTGCATCTTTGCTCTTTGAATGCACGTACCCTGAAAATAATATTCCTAGGAACACCTCCCTTTCCAAACGAAATAGTGAATTCACACTGAAAACAGCTTTTTACTTATCTGTACTAGATTAGGCCCCATGCAAAACAGCCAGATGGAAACAAAAAAGAAAAACATATTTTAAGTACTTATCTCCAGTATAATCCAGACCAGGGATGAGAGACCTTTTCTAGGATGTAAAGAAAACAAATTGAAACAGCTTATAGTCTTGACCACAATTAACTTCTCTGTTTCTTCACTTGAAATTGAAAAAAATCATGTATCTCTGCCTTAAGCTGGAGAAACAGGCAATAGTGGTGGGACACTTAGTTAAAAATTGCCTCGTATCACAGAATCACAGAATGGTTGAGGTTGAAAGGGATCTCCCGAGTTCAGCAGGCCTGATTTTCCCTGGCTCTAGCAGGGCCACCCAGAGTCAGCTGTCCAAGACCATGTCCAGATGACTTCCACACTCTCCAAGGATGGACACTCCACAACCTCTCTGGGCAGGCTGTGTCAATGTTTGGCCACCCAACACAATAAAGTGGTTCCTGATTTTTAGAGGGAATCTTCTGTGTTTCAGTATGTGCCCACTGCCTCTATTCCTGTCCCTGGACACCACTGGAAAGAATCTAACCCCTTCCTCTTTGCACCCTCCCTTTGGGTATTTACAGACATTGGTAAGATCCCCCTGAGCCTTCTATTTCCAAGCTGAACAGTCTCAGCCTTTCCTCATATGAAAGATGCTCCAGTCTCTAATTGTCCTTGTGGCCCTTTGCTGCAGTCTCTCCAATATATCCATGTCTTTCTTGTACTAAAGAGCCCCTACTGGACATAGTACCCCAGTTTTGGCCTCATCCATGCTGAGAGAAGCAGCCAAAACAGGATACTGGTCTTACTAATAAAGAATGAGGAGAAGAAGGGATTGAATACCTCATATTCTATGTCCTTTGTCACCATGACCACTGCTCATTCAGCAGCAGGTACAGGTTTTCCCCAGTTAGCATTTGGCTGTTTATATATTCACAGTCTCCTTTATTGTTGCCTTTGTCACTTTTCCATAGTTTCAACTTCAAGTGGGCTTTGGCTTTGCTAACTTCATCTTTCTAAGACTGGACAGCAATTCTGTGCTCCTCATGGGTCATGTGTCCATGATTTCACATTTTGGATACTTCCTTCTTAAGTCTGACTTTTGCCAGCAACTACTCTTAGCCTCTTTTTCCTATATTCATGACCAGTAGGATGGACACCTCTTAAAATTAATTCTTGAATATCAATTAGCTTTCTTGGCCCCTCTGCCCTCAGGGACTTCATCCCACAGGACTCTTTCAAGAAGATCTCTGAAGAGGTCAAAGTCCCCTCTCCTGAAGTCTAGACTTGTGATCCTGCCTTTTGCCCTGCTCTCTCCTCTTGGGACCTCAAAATCCACTATCTGATGGTCACTGCAGCCAAGGTTGCCTTGTCATGCAGTCCCCAATGAGCCCTTCTTTGTTCCTGAGTATAAGGTCTAGTTGTGCACTTCTCTATCACTTGTGTCAGGAACTGGTCATCAGTCCTCTTGAGGAACCTTCTACATTTCCTATGTCCTGCTGCACTGTCCCTCCAGCAGATACTGGGATGGATGAAATTCTCCATGAGGAATAGGGCCTGCCTGTGTAAGATTGCTTCAGGCTCTCTGCAAAACTCCCTATCTGTGGAGTAAAGCAGGTGCTTTCCTTTCCCTAGAAAAAGCACTTCTTCAGTTACAGACTAAATTTGTGCAAACAAGTGATTACCAGTCAAAATCCAAGTGCCTAATGAATTTGTCAAGATACAGAACTTTGGAAGGGAGACCAAAATGCTGCCTAGGATTTGGAAACACTGCAGGTGCCCAAGACGCAAACAAACAATGTTCAGGCAGCCTGAAATTATTGTGATTCTTGAGGAATGCTGTATTTCAGATTCCTACTAGTAAATCTTATTTTAAAAAAAATCTGGTATTGCAGAACTTTCTGTACTGCAGCAGATTAATCTGTGTATTTAAAGCAACTTCAAGCATTTATACTAATGCAATTTCTCTCTGCCCCACTAGTACATTGCATTTTAAAGTCACTATTTCATTACATTTTTATAATAATCAGGGTTTTTTCAGTTTTTAAGACAAATGTTAAGACTAATTTTCTGTAAAATGTAAATAATTATGCTTTTTCCACTTGTTGAATAACAGGAGAAATTAAAATGAGAAAGAATTCCTTATTGTAAAATTAATGATCATGAAAATACTATAGAATGTGCATCAGTAAAACCATTATTCTGTAATAACTGAGAATTTTTTTTTTTCTGCTGCCATTAAGTCAGCTGGAAAGATAATAAAGGTATAATACCTTCCTTTAAAAGAACAGTTGATGTAAGAAGAGATACATGAATGTAGTGGAAAAGTGCTTGACTTCCTTAACTTTTGACTTATTTTTTTCTTATTAAACCAATTATTCCTGCACCATCTAAATCCTTCTGAAATAATTTCCCACTGGCTGAAGCAAAAAGCCACTGCAGGGAGCAAAATCCACCAATTTTTTAAAAGATGCCTTCATTGAAAACCTACACAACATGCTACAGAATTCAAGCAGATGTTTTCAGGTTTTAAGATTAAGGAAACTTTGTATTAATGTCTTCCAGTGGCCTATTTAGAAAACCTGATGCCCTTTAGCTTCACTGGAGCCTGAGGTCAGCAAGAATGTGATATAAAAATACTATGGTTATTAATCACCAAAAAGTAAATCTATGAGCTTGCAGCAAGCTCTGAGAATAGGATTTGTATTGCAGTTTAATCCATTATTTTTTACAAAGCAGCAAATTGAAAGGCTTTTGTCTTCATGGACTTTTGAAGTATACTTTCTGTAACATAAAAAAACAAATACTGTGTAATCACAAGTTGCATACTGAAAAAGTGAGTAGTTTCAATAAACAATATCTGGATCTGACTGAATATAACAAGAATTATCATCAAAATCTTTTAGAAGTATATATGTGAAAGCCTGCAAAGAACTGAAATTCTTTAGAGATCATTGTAATACAGGCATGACTTTTCTCTCTTACACTGAGCTTTAGGCAATGTATTACAGATCAGTCTGAGCAACAAAAAAGGAAAATTGTAGCTTATTCTCATTACAAGACATTTTTACATTAGTTTGGTTGGTAATAAAATTTGATTTTTTTCTAGATGCATTTTCAATATTGGAAAATAAAGGAAATGTGAAGGGAAAGAAAAGGCAGGAAAAAGAGTGTGAGGGATGTTGTTTTCTATGGTACAGTTGTCTGTGGAAACTAAAAATTTGTTACTTACTAAAAGGATGGCCATGAATACTAACTATCGCTCACAGCAGCCAAGTGGCCAGTCCTGAAATGGATCACTTACTTTTTAAATGAATTCACTTACTTGACTTTATGATAGAAGACGAATATGGGAACTAGTTTATGTAAATCTCCTTTATGTTTTTACAGGGTTACCAAAGAATTCAGAATGTAATATGTTCCCCTACTTTCTGTGTCTGCCTAACTTTGTAAGTGCCTATTCATGCAGCATTCTCTTTGCTCTTGAAGCTTTTTTGCCATTTAATTACAATCCACTGCATTTGCTTATTTCTGAGAGTTTTACACTTTTCTCCTTCCTAGAATGGCATTTCAATACATCTTTTGGTAGATGGGCATCCAAATCCCACCTAAGAACCCTAGGGAAGCCCCAGAAACTTGCATCATCTGCAGCAGGTACCTGAAGGGTAACAGGTATTACCTAAATTTTCTATAATAATTTGATACCAGAAATAGGTGTCAACTCCTAGGCAAACCAAAGGAAAATTAATCCTTCTGGAACTGGAAAAGACAGACTCTGTTTTTTCAGCTGAAGAAAGAATCTGATGTACACAGACTTAACTCTTTCTTAAAAAGCAAACGTAACATCTTCCACACATCTGAATCAACTCCTATTCACTCATAGAAATCTCAAAAAAATCAGGGAAATATCTTAGAAATTTTGATTTTTCTCAAAGTTTAGCAAAACAGCATATTTATAATGAGGATTAAAAACTCCATGACAAACTAATGCTATCCCAAGGTAATCAATTTAACTAATAAAAAAGATCACTATATAAACAAATTACTATTTTTAATTAAACAAATTTTAAATTCATGCTTGAAATTATCATATTCATAAATAACTTCTCCTAAGCCAAATAAGAAATCAAAATCCAAGCCAATGTACACGTTATCTTAAGCATCAAGCAAATTTTGAAGATACAGCTTAATTTAAAATCAGATTGAGAGAGGCTTTACAATCCAACTGAAGATTAAGCATTTGTACAGCCACTGAAAGTTTTGAGGATCAAAATAATGAAGCACATTTAAACTAATTTCAGCTGTATGTTTCCACCAAATGAAGATTTCATCTCCATCTTTCAAGTCTGTAATATTTTGCTACTTTGAGTTGAAGCCTTTCTTGTTTTCCTTTTTTTTTTTTTTCAGCAATCACAATGTATGAAGAGCTATGAGGAGTAAAAACAATGAAAGATTCCTAGGGGCTTTTTTCTTCATTTTAGTCATCTGCTATATGCAGAGCTTTTGCTTTATTTGAATTTCCTAAAACTCCCCTCTCAAAAATTAGAAACCATCTGGAACAAAGAAGAAAAAGCTCATGGGAAGGAAATGAGAGCACTAGTATTTGTGTGATATTCAGTGCTCCTAACTCTCTTTGGATTTTTTGAAAGTGGATCAAAGACCTTCCCAGATATTTTGTACAATAAATTCTTTTAAGATCAAAGTACTATAAGATGCCACTATTTTCCTCTAGTTTTCCTCTACATGAAAAGTCTCATTGGATTCAAAGTTTGTTTTTGCTGCTCAAGAATGAATTGAAGTCAGATAAGTGTGACATGAAATAGCACAAATTCCCTTAATTACTTGATTTTTAATTCATTTGACAACTTTTCTCTTCTACAAGCTAAATCCTTATATTTGTTTTCTTTCATACTGCACTGAAAAACGTTAATTTATGACACAAATAAGACCACCAACACAAACTAAAAAATAACTTTGTTGAATAATTCTTGCCAAATGAGAAGCAGTCTCAGTGTTATCATCCACATTTATACACTTCTAAATTCAAGTTGTTTTTCTAGAGAACTTCATGAGCCAAGCCCTAAGCCAAAGTTTTACTGTCATTACTGCTTTTAAATAGCTGCCAGGTGAAGACAGAGTGCTTAATGTTTCTAAAGATACTGAGCATGCAGGAGAGGTCTCTTTAACACCAAGAAGTACAAGAACAGGTATATATGGTAAATCTCTTCCCTGAGCCTACAGTTGAGAGCAATTACCTTTGTCAGTATCTGACAGGAATTGATTTACTGGGATCTCAACGTTAATTATGCCTAAGGGAGCCACTGCTCTGATAAATTACTATTTACCTTCTTATGTGGAGCCTAAATAACATGACCAGTTTTCTGAATAGCACTGACTTTTCATAACAATGTCACACATCTGTTTGAAAGTATAAAGATAAGACCACTTACTAGTGTCCTTATCTATTGCTTTATTTGAAGATAGACTTTGGAAAACATGAACAGAAGAGCCACACAGTGATCCTAGAGGTGATGATTTTTCATTCTTCAAGTTATCTGCTGAAAAGTTAACCCTATGCTATTGCTACACAGTCTCTATTAAGATGATAAAATTACTTTGCAGCTGCCTGAACTGTGAATTTTGGATTGCTTTAATGATTTCTTAAACTTTCAATTCTAATCTTAATTGACTCCAAAGAGTAAGATTTAAATTCTGGCAGAGCAAATCTGCTTGAGGGAAGATGCTCAAGTGCAAGCAATCTAAGTTACACTGTAACTGATGCTTCCACAATTTACAGTAAGATGACCTCAGCTCCAAAATTACAATCTTTACCTAAAAAACACAGCGTGAACTATTGAAAACTGTGGATTCTTTGACATCATATCATAAAAATCTAGAAATTACAAACAACTTCCATAAGATGTAACTATCAGTACTAGTTGGAGTACATTCCTTTTTTTTTTTTTTAAATATAGACACAGAGTCACAGATCACTGAAAGGTTAGGGCTGGAAGGGACCTTAAGATCATCTAGTTCCATACTCCCTGCCATGTGCAGGGAGAACATTCACTAGATCAAGTCACTCAGGGCCACATCCAGCCTGGCCCTGAACACTTTCAGAGGTAAAGCATCCACAACTTCTCTGGGTAACCTGATCCAGTGCTGCATTGCTCTATGAGTGAAGATTCTTTTCCTAAATCTAATTTAAAAGTGCCCTCTTTTAATTTAAAACCATTGCCCCTTGTCCTGTCCATTGCAGTCAACATATCTCAAGTCTGAATTAAGAAAAATTGTGAGCTGAATAGCACTTAATTGCACAATGGTCAAATTTCAGAGTTACTGCATACTCCTATTGTGCTGTTCTTATTTTCCCTCTTCACACCCTAATATAGAACCCTTCCAAAGTCCTTAAAAGAGGTGATAATTTACATCCTATATAGTAACAGATTTTGAAAATATATTTACATACCAACCTCTGCCTTAATTTCATTTCAGTTGGATTTGATTCTGTCCTGTGGAATGGAAAATGGATCTCTAATAAAGCAGCCCAAGAGGTTATGTTCAGCTCCCTAAAGCACTGAGTGACAAAAGAAGCTGTTTTAGGAGTCAATTTCATGTGAGACTAGCAGGTGTGACATGAGCCTGTAAGGCCCTTTCTGAAGGCACAGCTAATGGTCAGACAGGGTACTGCAGAGGACTCTAAAATGGTACTTCATGTATTTTGCTAGCCAATCTTATGTAATATCTGCTAAATCTTCTGACCCTCAGTGTCTTTTCACATACCGCTGGATGTGTAAAACTGTGGTTCTCCTCTCTGTGGCAAACAAACAACTACCTTTCAACCACAGCAGATCAATGTTACTCATACAGCTACTTGCAATGATGCTCTCACAGCTTCTGCCCTCTGATAACTCTGCTTTTGAGTACTTTAAAGCATGAAGAGTGTAAGAAGTATTTAATTAGAGGAAAAAAGCAGTCTTCTATCTTAACCATTAGCAAGGAGAACGCATGGTAGCAACGCACTATTAACATATTTTTCTCCATTCTGATACCTCTGGATCTTGATATCTTAGTGTTGTGTGCCACATTTTACCACTAGACTAATTTTAGTTGAACAGAGTTGGATGCTTAGGTTTTCATTCAAGAGCCACCTTCACAGCAGGCATTTGAATTAGCTCTGTCTTAAGAAAAAATACACAAATTGTGTCCATCCTTGATGGAAATTAGCTGCACACAGTGAGTTTTTCCTCTCACTGAGTTTAACACAGTTGTTTTAAATAAAATTGTTTTAATTTAAATAGATTCTACACATTCACTTTACAAAAAATAAAAAGATAAATCCAGAAGACAATTCACTCCTTTCTTGAAGAGGTTAAATGGATTGACCATTGAAAAGTTCTGATGATTCTGTAGATCAAAGAAGAGCCCTTTATATATATATATATATATACATGAAAACTATGAGAAACATTAATCTGTTGTGACTTAAAATATTTTCACCTGAACTAATCCTACTAGTCTATACTTGAAGAATCATTATGGAGAACCTGGCTGCCTAAAGCACCATTCATCTGCTCCTAAAGTATGAACCTGTTGCTCTGTAAGTGTCTCTTTCTCTCCACTGACTTTAAATGTTACCTGGGTACCCAGCTCAGATATAGACCTCCAAAGCTTTGATATCTAAATTTGGACAAAGATCCAATTCCCCACAAAACGCAAAATAACCCAGACCCATTGTGAGAGGTTAACCTCTCTGTGAGAGCAACACCAAATGGGTTTACAATCACAGGTTAAGGAAGAGTATTGAGAGCCTTGAAGAAAATTGATAGGAAAAGGAAAATGTTGTTACAGAAATAGTAACTGAGAAAGACATTTTATTCTGCATGATAAATGTAATGACAAGAAAGTATTCAATTTTATTAAATAAACAAAACAACACAGTGTTCATCCAAGGCTATTACAAATTACCTCTGGAAGAAATAATTTGGATCTTCCAAAAATATTTGATTCTGCAGAATTTCTGCAAGGTTCAAAAACATGTGTATTGTAATAATAATTATTTAAAAAAAGACAAAACTCATAAATACCATGTATGCTACCTGGCTATTGTTCCACTAATCTGACATTGATTACAGGCAAAATAATGCTTTCCTGGGAAACAAAATGTTCTTAAGTAAGAGTAAAATCACAATTAGCTCAAAGAAGTGTGACTTTGTGGAAGATATGTCTTCTTGGCAAACTTGCTACTTTATAATGAGATCACAAGATCTTTCAGTTCACAAAAGTAAATGAGACGAGAACTTAAAATGCTTGAATTAATAATTAAGACAAGAACAAGCACTTGAAGGAAAAATGAAGTAAATGCCCCTCTTGGATCGCTAAAATTAATCAGATTCTCTAAGATCCTGTGCTGTGACTAATGGCATTCAATAGAACAGAAGATAAAATCTTTGCTGATACAATTTGCAGATGACATAAAACTGGAGTGAATACCAATAATGGTGTGGTAAGGCCAATCATACAGCTAAATCTGGATCTTTCTGTAATATGCAAACATTTCCACAGAGATGAAATATAGCTGCCAAATGCAGAGTTCAAAGGAATATAAGACAGGTAATGCAATATCTTTAAATAATCTGATACTGAGGGACCTAGAAATATTGGCATACAGAGAGCCAAGTTCAAATTGCTTTTATGACAGTGCATTTATAATGCATAATTCAGCCCTTGGGATCATATTGTGTCAGAACTGATGCATCCATACATAAACCCACTGAAACCAGTATTAAAATCCTGTGCCATCTTTTTGAGAAGAATGCAGAAAAGTTAGAAACAATTCAGAAAACAACAACATCATCAAATCAATTCTATAATCTACACTTTACAGCAAAATATTTAAGAAGTTCAGCCCAAATTAAGAAGTCAGATCAATAAATGACATGATAATGAGTAATACATTACCATAGGGTTTTCCATATTTTTACAGCTTTAGCTGCACACGAATAGTGACTGCTATGCCTCTTGAAATCCTCAGCTACAAGGTCAAGGACGTTTGCACTAAGTTGTCACGGTAACTCATTACAGACCAAGCACACTCATTACCAGTGCAATAACAAGTTTATTTATTCATGTACATACACACGTAACGAATGCCAAACCCCTGGAAATGGTGGTAAAAGTAGAGAATCTTCAAAAGGCTCTGCAAAAATTTTCCAGGCAAAAGCATGCCTAGGAAATATCTTACTCCAACCTGCATGGGTAAGAGGTGTCTGACAGTAAGTGGTTGAAAATAAGATTGAGTGAATGAAAGCTCACACTAGGCTACATAGTAAGAGAAATAAGGTACACCAGGACTGAGGACACTTATTGCTGATGTAATGTACCTAAAAAATACCACAAATCCTTTATAATTTGAATCTTTTCATTCAAGACTGGAAATCTCCTTATAAGATATGGTAAAGATCAAAAAAACCCCTATCAATACAAAAATTACTAGGTGAAATTTGATGCCAAGTATATTGAAGTTATTAACTTTAGACTACCACTGGCTTTTAAAACTTCCCTGTATAGTCTTTAGATTAACAGATTCTTCAGTAATATCAAAATGTTTCCAAAATTTTTTACATATATCTGAATGCTTATACACAATTCAAAGAAATTGTATCTCAATGCTCTCAAAAACAGACAGATGTCTGCCTGTATTTCATATTTTTTATGCTTCTTGTTTTCTGCTTTAATTTGGCATAAGATTGCAATAAAAATTCAGAATTTCCTAAAAATTATATGAATGAAGCCATAACATGAACTGAAACTATATTTCCTCCAGGTCAAGACTCTGTGATAGGTAACCCAAAATGCTATCTACTTCAGCCAGCCCCTGGGGACAGGCCACCCTGCACTGGTGCCCACTGAGCATGTTTTTCCCAGACCAGACACGAGTGCAGCAGCACCAGCAGCAGCAGAGCTGGCGGGTGGCAGGAGGAGGCAGCAGGAGGAGGCAGCAGGAGGAGGCAGCTGGAGGAGGCACTGACCTCCACACACGCCAACACTTCGCTCTGCCTCTTGAACTCATCTGTAACCTCCTGCATTCCCAGAAGGGTTTGCTGCCATCCTTTCCCTTTGTCTCCCAGAGGGCACAGTCACCTGCCAAGGTCATCACCTGTGGGGAGGGTCTGTCATTTTGCCTGTCTCCCCGCACATGGTTGTCCGTGGTGGATGCCATCTTGGAAAGGGTATTTCCACCATTCTGGGCGTCTCTCTGTCCTCTGGCAGATTGTGAGATTTTGGAATTTTGTATCTAGGGATTATTTACTGTCATTTTTTCCCGTCGCAGATTTACTTGTTAGCAAATTGTTATTTGTTCACTTGTACCTACTAGTATTTTGTTTCTCATTACTGGTGGAAAGAGATTGGTTAAAATAAAGGGGAAGAACTCAGTTTTGAGAGCTCTCCTTTAAATTGTTTTAAACAGAGAGAAATGATTCTTTGCAAGAAGACTACAGGACAGGTAAAAACAAATGCCACCAAAACAAACAGAAAAAACCCAACCAAACAAAAAAACACCACAACAAACAAAACATGACAAAACAACTTCAGAAGTAATCTCTTAGAAGTTTCATTTAATATTGATAACCTATGAGAGATTTTATGTGCATATACAAAAATAAACATGTTTTGATGAAATATATACAAATAGGTAACCTCAAACATAAATTCCAGAAATTTAACAGACAATACAAGGAATCGCATATATCTTATATTGGCTGCATCCAAATTTTGATACTAATCACAAAGCTGACAAGTAAATCGGGGGTTCAAGGCTAAGAAGTGAAACATACAATTCAGGTACCTGACAGTGTCTCCTGACAAATTCCATGTTTTCTCTGCAGTGCTTAACGGTGACAGAAACCTCTGCTTCAACCATTGTCAAAGACATACAGAAATGAGACAACAGATCAATTGGGTAGAGATTACTCTGCCAGATGACAGTAACACATCGTTTCAGTATCTCGAGTAAAAAGAAAACAAGTAAGACATTTTAAGACATCACTCTTTCTGCATGTAGCATTGACAGGCATTTAAGGACTAGGTCACAGTACTCGATTAAACTGATTTTATTCATGCTTTTTTCCTTCAAACCTCCTTTTAAGTTAAAAAAGCAATTTTTTTTTTTTTTATCATTGGCAAAATTTTATTTGCTTTACCAGCAGAGTTGGGTTTTTTTGACAGTGTGAACATACCTCATTAAAACAATCTTCATGAAAACCTCCTTGCCACTTTTTTAAACTGTGATAATTAAGATCAATTTATGAGTATAAATATAGCTTTATGAACTTCACCCTGTTTGGTTACCTTTATTCTAGTTGGCTAAACTGTATTTGCTGAGTATTATGCTTCAATATTAATTGAGAATGATACTGAAATATTAAAACAAGTGAGTTCTGATAAAGTACTGGGATGCTACAATTATGAAATATTTGTATGTCCACAACTATGACACAGGACAAATATAAAGAAGCTAATAAACAGAAAAGCCACATTACTGAAATCTTGCAGGCTATAGAAGTACCTAATTATTTTTAAGAAGACCTAAAGTATATGTTCTTGCTATTATGTAACTGGAGAATCTATTAACATCCCCTTAGTGTGAGTACAAATATTTTCAGTTCTATCCTTTTCTTTATTTTCATTCAGAGTTCACATCCTTTAAACTATAAATAAAATGTGTAACTTTATCCTACTTTATCCTACTTGAGTCATGTCCAGGGTTCAGCTAACTTCAATGGAGAAGAGAATAGGTACAAAAGAAAATATTAAAGATACTATACATGCTAAAGTTCAGAAGACTCTCAACAGCTGCTACTTGCTTTCTGTTTATATACACTGTAGAGGTGACATAAAACCAAAGGATGTCTCAAGATTCTTCTTCCTCACTCTCAGTGTGACTCAGATTTTTTATTCTTCCAGCTCTTTGGCACAAACTGCAAGGTAAATTTACCATTACACAGACCCTACCTTCTTAAGAGCCACAAGAATCACCTAAGTCATAATTCTGTACTGACAAATAATTATATCATTATAAACAGTTTAATATTTAAATATATGTTAACTGAATAAATACAATATACCAGGCTTCCAAGAACTTACCAGAAAAAACAAGCCGATTGCTCCCCTACTTTTCTTAGCCATAACTGGTTTTTCACTTCTGAAGCAGATATAAAATAGTGCCATTGTTAATGAACTACTTTCTCATTAGGATTAAATTTAAGACTTAATCAATTTTATGGTAGGATTCCACTGAAACTTACTGAAACTCTGAGCTATGGTTTATCACATACTATTTCCCTAATCTCTTCTGAACAGTGTCAGGCTCACCTTTGGATTGAGGATTGTTTTAAAAGCCTTTATGAAATACAAAGCATATGACTCCAATACTTCAGCAGTGATTCCTTCAAACAATATACAACTGCTCTGCAAGCAGTTTGCTATTAAATGGCTTTGTGAAACCTTCACATTTGCTCAGCACATTCTTTTGCAAAGTCTAGGAGACTTATTCAATTGACCAACATGTTGCTTGGTAGCAGCTTGATCATTTGATTCTTACTGGGAAGATTAAAATTAAAGCATTTCATCATTGTATTCAATTTCTACCACAGCGAGTCAAGAGAGCAAAGGCAAAAAAGGTCTTTTACCTAATCTTAAATTCGCATTAACACAATTCCTAATCAGATGCAGCTTCTGATAAAAATCCCACATAAAAGCTCTTTGCCTTAGATATCACAGGCAAAAAGAAAGCTCACTTCAGCACAATATTAAAACACAGCCTCAAACCTTTTGTGGTTAAAAAAAAAAAGACACCCAAAGCAACAATCCCCAAATGCCAATATTAGTAGCTAAACCTTTCAAGAATTCTAATTATTATGTGCGGGTATAATAGTGTTTCATTAAAAGCAGACTATGAACAGATTGATCAAAGAGGCAATAATGTAATGTTGAGAACTTCGAGACTACAGATAACTGTGACACTTAAGCTTCATTTCTACTAATGAATTAAAAATGACCGTGTACTTTGACATGTAGACATTTTGTGTAGAATGACCCACATCAACTCTGAACTACCATGCTGGCTTCCAGCAGTAGGTGTTCTTGAACAGTAACAACTGCAGAAATCCACACAGTAAGTTTTTGATATTGCACTGGATGTCTAACAAGCAATTATGTTCTGACATAGCTGTCAATCATAGGAATGGTTAATTCCAGAACAGAGGCATTTGCCTGGATACTCTGCTACTGATTAATTAGTAAAAACACAGCTTGTATTTTCATAGACATAAAGTTCTTAGCTGGAGCTTGACCCTTCCACAGGTCAATAGTGACGAGTGGAAAGCCATTAATAAACACACAGTGCTGATGAATGCAGAGAAAAGCTTTAGCATCTTTAACTTAGACCAGAAAATATCTGAAAGTTAGGTTCCTGACTTCAGAAAGGTGATTCACAGGAATGGCATTACATGACTTAAGACCCCACACAAATGGGGCTAGGTATAAACCTCTGAGCTGTACAATGGTTTACTAAATATTGATTTAATCTTTTAGTAAGACTGGCTAGATAAGCTCTGCTGCTGTTCATCCTGTAAGTTATCTTCCGTAAATGCTGGAAGATGCTGAACACAAAATTATTTTGGAGTTCCAGTCTTCTGTGGAGCTTCTGTGCTTTAGTCAAAACTCTCCATTAAGTATGTCTACATGCCACAACTATTTGCTACTTAACTCTCCATAACCAAAAATCAGATTCTGAAATTTGGAATTAAAGTGATTAAGTCCAAAAGTGTCTCTAGTGGTGGCTGTAGCAGTGTACAAAACCTCCATCTTTTTCAAGGAAGAAGCACTGCAGCATTAAGTTCCTGTGCTCTAAAAAGTAAGAAACTTAGATATTCAAATTCTTAGACTTAATTTTCAAGGAAAATCATTGTTTTTAATGTATGAAGACATAAAAATTTGTCAGCTGTGGTGACTGATCATTTTTTATTTTGGAGACAGTGCATTATAGTTTCTATTTCTCATTTCAGAGAAATATACAGCTTAAAACATAGCAATAACCTTAAATAAAATAAAATTAAAAGAAAAAAACAAAAGAAAAAAGTTCATTACTGACCACTAAGAGAAAAAAATATATGTGTACTCTTACCCAAGAAAATTATTCATAGGACATACCCAGGATATAGTTAGTAGGATGATATAGAATTCCTTTAGTGAATAATACATAAGGAAGTAAGGACAAATATATCAAAGCATGAGATTAGCATTCCAAATGCATTCTAATGTGCAATTTTAGCTTTTTTTTTTTCCATGAATAATCATGTACTGGCCTGGGACATAATAAAAAGAAGTCATGCTTTGACAGATTTTTTTTACCAGACAGAATTTTGTTAGTTCACAATAATATCTAGTTTAACAGTTATGAGAACCTACAACACTGCAAATCAGCATATAAATGCAAGAGAATATATCATTCACCACAACAACCCTTTGAATGTTTTTAAGTGTACTTCAAAGTACATCTGTTAAAAAGTACATTAATATAGAATGTTCTTTGTAAACACGATCCATCACTGCCATGTCCTGGTTTTAAAATCTTTTGTGAAACATACGAAGTGCAAATTTTGGTAAGTGTACATAGGATTGACTTCCATGCAAATTCTTGAAATGATTTCTTGGTGAATACAACAAATTAAAAGAAGAGAAATAAAATTCTAAATTTCTAAAATGTATCCTCCAAAAACTAGATAGATTTTTAAATCACAAATATTTACCTTATTACCTCCTGTTTTAAACATAGTTTAATCTTAAGTTACACCGAATGTTCCCAATTAGCATACAGCAAACATAATCACACTTGAACAGAAAGAAAATAAAATTTGCTTTTCAGCATAGTTCTCACAAGTGTGAAACTTACAGGAAAATATTAATACTTCCTCCCAGAGTAACATAAATGGCAACTAGATTTCATTTAATTTTGTAATAGCATGGCTGGCTCCCTTCTTTTTCTATTGTAACTGAAATGGCTGTGGACAATCTAGTGTAATAAAATGTTTTTCCATCCTAAGACACTCATAGAAAGATGTTGGTAGAGAGCCCCTTGACTTAATGATCTGGAAAGTGCTTTTTTTACAGAGGAG
This sequence comes from Peucedramus taeniatus, assembly GCA_013400575.1. Classification (NCBI taxonomy): domain Eukaryota; kingdom Metazoa; phylum Chordata; class Aves; order Passeriformes; family Fringillidae; genus Peucedramus; species Peucedramus taeniatus. Next base: position 10,733 of record WBNO01027419.1, on the reverse strand, counting down.
GGAAAAAAAATCCAAGCCTTTGTTTTAATGCTCCCCTCTCCGGTGGTGTAGAGGCTGAACAGAATAATTAGACTCTGCTGCTTTGCAAAGGGAAGAATTTTATGAGCTTTAAAGGATATTGCTTAGATCACCAAGATGTGCAAGGTCAGTATCTGGCATGTGATCCTTCCCATTAAGTTCTGCTGACAAAACTGAGGTGTCACCTTAGAAAAAATAATCCTTTTCAAGTAAAAAACTAATGCGGTTCTTCACTTATTATGTTCTGTTTTGCAACAAAAATATATAATAAAAGTGCAAAAAACTGTTCTTATATGAACCCTTCATACAATTACATAAAACTTTACAACAATTCAAGAACATACGTTCTTCTTCTATTTATTGGAAAAACCCCCTCAACTAAGAAAAATCAAAACCAACAAAAAAGAAACAAACCAAAATCCAAGAATCTAGGGAAGCAATAATGTATCAAAATTTAGAAGCAGAGTGCTATGTGGTACTCACTGTAGTAGCACAGCATTAAGCATTTCTATGAAAATATCCAGGATTCTCTTTACACTTTGATGTGAAGTGTTTGTTTCTTGAAAGTGTTCTGCATTGCACTGATAACTCCCTAAACTGTTTGATGCAAGGCTGGTTTCATGAGTTTTCCTTAATAAACTCCCTCAGGGCATCTATAACCTATGCTCCCGTATTAAAAGAACAGATTAACTTCTTTTCAAACCAATAGAATGAAATTGCAAATCAATCTATAAATAAAATTATATTTTACACTCAGAAACCTAGGACATTTGAAATTTCAATGTTTTTTCCATCTTTTCTATTAATAGACTTTCAGTTGTAGATTTCTCAGAAAAATCATGGTACTTGAGTCAGTACAAAGGTATGGGAAACTGTTTCTCAGATACTATTTTATGCAGTTCTAGAATACATATTAGTACTTGATCACACTTTCCTTGAGTGGTAATAGCAGCCAGCTTTATGGAACAGGAGTATCCTGAAAATCACTGAAAACTATTGCAGTGGATTTCCAACAGAAGACTAAGTGTGAACAGAGATATCAACAAGTTTGCAGTTTTGACTGATTTCCTTGTAGCTCTTCAAAGTCTTCTTGATTAAAACAAAAACAAAGTTCTCCTTTATTCTGATTCAACACCTGAAAATCCTCATATTTTTTATCATATTACTTACAGCTACAATCTGCCACCTTCACACCATCCTCAGTTTTCTGCAATGTTTTCTGGAAAGCTACACTACTCCTCTCTCATCTTAAAAGCTATTTGGTCACACTGTCTTGAGTTTCAGAAATCCTCTCAGTCTAGATTCATTCTCACAGCAACCGGAAAATATTGTAATAAATGTAACTTGTCACACCTCATTGAACACATTTTTATTAACACGCAGCACCAGATCTATCTTCCATTGTATATAGGAACATGCATAGTATCTTTTCTAATGCCTATCAACCCATAAAAGGTAGGAAAAACTTTGACGGATTTTGAGGTAATGAGTCCCAATTGCCACTCTTCTGTCAACTCATCTTCAAGTACTGCTTTCTTTGACTATGTAAACTGGACTATCATCTCAAGAAAAAATATTTTTAAAAATATAATGAGGAATTTGAAAATGGTTTAATTAGTCCTCTGTGGAAACAACTGACATGATCCCCAAGCAATAAAATTTTGAGCTAACACATACTTGGTTTAATCATTATGGGCTGAACAGAACCCAAAATAGCAATCTACTGAAACACTGATGGCTCTATCTTAAAGGGAAGATCAGAGGTAAAGAGTTGGGATTTGTGTGTATGATAGTAAGAAAACCTTATCAACTGCCAACACTGTGCAAAGTCAACAAAAATACATACATAGAGGATAAATGTGTACCCAAGTCTAAATAAGACCTTCTTGCACATACATCCTGTACATATATATCCCGTGTAACATTCAATTATTCCTCCCTCCTGAATGGCTTTTAAATTTTTAGCTATTCTCTGAAATTTCTGTCAACTGAGAAATGAACTGAATCTCCATGGACAGCTAAACCACAGTCCTTTTGAACATATGTAGTATTTCAGAAGAAAGAAAAAGATGCCAAATGCCAGGGAAACATTTTTTTTTAGCTGTTAACTAGGGTTCATTAACCTTTGTAAAGATAAATATTCTATGGTTATGAATTCTTCAAGGATTCTCTCCAAAGGAAAACACATACATATACAAATGAAGGTATCATCCTTACAAAACTCCTTTGTGTGTGTGTGTTAATAGGACTCCTGGGGTACAAGCATTTAGGTTACTATATATAACTTAAAAATTTAGAATAAATTTTAAAAACCCACAAAGAGGCATAAAAAAATCCCAAACAACTGTGTTACCAGAGATACCAATTAGCTTCTGATCCAAATTGTTTCTACATCATCTTGCATATGGAAAACAAATAGAGAATATCAAAAACTCCAGAAGGAAATGACCATGAGAATGTTTAAAAGGCAAATATGACTCTGTTTATACAATATTCTCCTAAGAGATTTAAGCTGTCAGAAGATAAAGGGATCGAGCAAGACTGCAATGAAAATAAAAGATCGTATTTTCCCAAAGGAATTAGAATAGCTTTGTAAATTAATAAATAGAAGACATTAATATGCCCCTACAAAAGAAAGGCTTCTTAAATTACTATGATGTATGAATAAGTGCCTTTTATTCACACTGTTAAAAGGAAGATGAGCAATAGTTAAGGGCAAAGGCTACACTTTCAGTAAAACAAAGTGCAAATGAATGGGAATTAGATGAACATATCAGATGCAGACAGAATACATTCTTCAGAGAAAAACCCGTAATAAGGATCTAAAACGGAGTGGTTTTGGCATTACCATGCAAGACCAATAGATGCATAATTGTTCACAGAGACATCTTTCAATCATTGAATACACCAGAATTCAGTGTACTAAATTTGCAGAAGTAAATTACCAATAAGTAGACCTCAAACATTAAGAAAGATCATTGAGAAATAATGATTAAACACAGAATGCTTCCCTGATCCAATCCTCCATGACATAAAAGTTTGACTTACAGCATGGTCAGCCCAAGGGGTTTGGTCTACTGTCCTGCCTTGTCTGCTTTGACCCGACAGGTGCTCTTGGCCACCATCCACCACACAGCCTGAATGGCATCTTATCCCTTCTGTCATTCCTGTGCTCACCTTTTTGCCACTCTTGGGTCTCCTCGTCTCCACCCAATCTCCCCTCACACAACCCACCTCTAGCTTTTCCCCTTTGGTGCCTGTTTTGCCACATTCACACTCAAATTCAGAAGATGTGATACCATTACCAAGTAGTGGCAACTGGTATGTACTGCCAGCCTGGCAAGACTCTGCTCCTCTACTAATCTTAAGTGCTCCCCTTCCACTATCTGTGACATTCAGCCATTTCTCCCATAACTCCTGCTTAACCACCCAAGAAATCCAGCCATTTCTTATTTGCAATTTCTGTCACACACTGTCATTCGTCACAAGCATCTATTTCTCATGTCATTTTGAGAAGTCTCTAACATCCTGTTTGACTATTCCAACCTCAGAACAGGGAACAGTTATGTTCCCATAGCCCTAAGGGCCCATTCTACTTCTCTCCCCGGGCTGAACAAGTAAGGCCACTGTGTTTAACCTCAAAAGTCACGTGACTAGAATTGGGAGGAATGAATCTGAGTGGAAGGACAAGTCCACACAGAACTCTAAGAGATCTAAGCCTGCAGTGATCTGAGTTTGCTTTGCCTACAGACTTGAGCCCACACACATACCACAGGACCGGGCTTCTATGTAAAAGTTGTTCAACTGCCTGTGTAGCCTCTCAGTAGGGCAGCCTTTCCCCGCACTCTGTATTTGTCCATATTTTGAAATCTTGGTTTCCAGCTTGATTTCTCCCTCATCTGTATACTCCTCACATGAAAAGTAAAAAAACCCAAAAGTGTTTCTTTACCTCTCAGCTAACAGCTGTGCTGAACGTTCCAGGAACATGGACACCAAAATTTCTCTTATACATCAGAGGTGACAGAATTTGTTGTTACATATTTTCAGCCTAAGAAGTCTTCAAGATTCTCTGCGTTCCTCTGCTCACCTGATGTGGGACATGGAGGTCTTCCTCCTTCCTCACATACACTAAGGAAAAAAAAAAATGGGCCCCATTTTCCTGCTAATTCTTTTTCCAAGATGTTGGAAATTATGGGAAAAAACACAGGAAATTCTTGTAATTCTCTTGGCACTGGAAGAAGATGGCTGGATTACAAGTGCACTTCATTTCTTGTGTCAGAAAGGGACGATGGGAAATATTGCCCTGATAAACTGTGGAAGGATTATCATCCTATCATTCCATCCTGTATTCATCCTGACTGTACAAGGCTTACAACCAAGTATTTCCTAAACCCCTAGATTTTCTGTGTTTTCAGGGGATTTAATGCTTCTTGGTTATGGGAAAAAAAAAAACAAAACAGTTTATTGGACTTATGGTAACTTTATTTGCTTTAACTTAACTGGGTTGAGTTGTAAACTTTCCATCTTGAACTTTTTATTAGTGTCAGCCCTACTTTGTATATTTTCAGGATCAGAGTAGCAGCACCATTAGATGACACACTGTGGAGGAAGAAATGCCAGTCACCCCTAACCACACTCGGCTCATCGTGAAAGGAAAAGCTGCAGTATAAGATGGTATAACATGGTAACAAGTATCATGGGCAGGTTCAGGAAAAATCCCAATACAAATACATATTATTAATAATGCAGAAGTATAGAGAAAATTTAACCTCTGTACACAGTGCTATGGTGATTTGTATACATAACTGATATATAATTTTCAGCTAACCTATTTCCCAATTAGGTAAAATGTTTTACAGTAAAGTACTTTGTGGGTTGATTAGCTTAGTGAAACAATTATTGAGAATGATATAATTGCATTCATATTGAGAAAATGCTGGATATCAAAGAGCTCTTTAACAGAAAAGATGTTCACTTGCAGTGTGATTACCTACTCAATCAAATCATCAAAGAAAACTATGGCTCCATATCTTCCTCCTTACAGTTTCAAAACAAAATTAGACATTTCTCTGGAAAATAGTTTTAGCTAAATTTTATTTATTAAACTCAATATAGATGTAAAAATATCATGTTTGGCTAGATGATCTACTGATACATATTAGATATTTTGTCACAGTATGGACAGGGCTTCAACTTTCAAAAACTACAAGTAAGGAATTATATGGACAGAAGAGTAAAATACTTTTTTCACATGCAGCTGTTGAAAGTGTTAGTGATTCTCCCGAACCTACACCTGGTAATCAGAAAGTACAAACCAGCCCCACATCACAGAATTATGCATTAATACTGCCGTAGAGCAAGAAACCCAAGCTGACACAGGAAATAGTGTCACACGTCTTAAAACATCTGGATTTCTGTAGAAATAGTAGTGGGCACAAGAGGAATGCCTCAGTCTTGCAGGCTTGACCTCATTTAGCACATCCATCCTTTCCAATTCACAGTCCAGAACCTGTACATTAAAACTACAATTGAATTAACACCTGCAGGTGTTACAATAGAAAATGGAAATTTGCTTCCTTAAGCTTCTTACATTTAATCCATCACATAATATTTTTAATGTTGCTTTTTGCTTATGTTCATTCATTTGCTGGATATGTATTTTAATGCAGGAAATTTTAAAACAAGAAGAGATTCTGTGTATTTTTAACTATTATAGGAATAATTTGTGATTTAAAGGACAGCTTTAAAGTAAATTTCTGCAGTGTGAGTGAATTTGCGCACTACACAGACAAAAAAGGTTAGTATTCTGGATTCAGCTTTTTTAATGTGCATTACTAAAAGTCAGCTAACTGACTAGGGAAAAAAAAACTTTAACAGATGTAAACAACAGAATACATCTATTTAGGTGTGATGGTGAGTAAGTGGAAAAGTAAAGCCTGCGGTAACTGCAAGAGACCAGACTGTTCTGACCTAACACAAAAATATTTAAGGGAATACTTTAAAATACATCAGCCACAAAATGCAATAAGAAAAAAGAAATGTGCCATGCACTCTATCATACTCATTGTCATAGTGTATAAGCAAGTCTAAGAAAATTATATTCATGGCAAGATACTTTTTCCTCTTCAGCTGATACCTCAAGTACAGACCTCTATAGAGAACCAGAAAGCTCTTACACATGATAGACATGAAAAATGCACCAGTATCACTCAATCTTCCACTTTTCATGTACTCTGGAAACTCTTCATAAAGCATGTTCAGGTATAAAAAATCAGGAGATGACCTCACGTTAAATTGGGGTTAAGTGCCTAAATGAAAACCAAAGCCCCTTCAGACTCTGTACCAATAAGAGACATCCTGGAGATCAAGTCAGCTTTGCGTGGTCTGTACCACCTTTGAAGCACAGGTTCAGCCCATCAAGTAGCTGGTGAACCTTATGCCATCAGCACCTAATTTTCATTTCCTTTTTCAAAAATGTCTGAAGGTGTGTCACAGTCAGTTGCAGCAACTTTCCATAGCACGTAACAGAACATAATGTGTCACAACAATAATGTCTGAGGTCCACACAGGATAAATACAGCCAAATGTATCACAGTCTCATCCAAATGGCTTTTAGGGGTTTGTCTCTGTGATGAACATTTTAGCAAGCACAACATGGCACAAGTCAAACACTACCTGCGAAAACATTAATGCTTGGGCAACACAAATGAATAATAGTTTCAATCTTCCTCCCAGGCAATGTGCTATTTATCAGTACAGATGCAGCTCAAATTAAAACTAGGAAATATGAATATGAGACCAAGATCTTAGTATTGTCACCCTGAGTGAGCATAACTAGGTGCTGAAGGCATGGCCATGGTGTGATGTCCCATCTCTGTGACTATATGTGAGCAAGTGTGAGTTTCCCCTCTCTCACACAAGTCTACCCCTACACTTGCTAGATGAATTAGGCTTCCTTTTGTTCAAAAGTCTGCTGATTTCCCATTTTACTCCTTTGTTACACTTTGCTTGCAAATCGCTGAGAGCTGGTGCATCTGCGCAAGCAGCAGAGCCTTGGGTAGGACAAGACTTCCAGAAGGAACTGCTACATCTGGATCAAAAAGAATGTTTGTGACTCCAGCTAGTAAAAACATTTGCCTCTCTTTTTTCCCTCACTTCTAAAATCTCTACACTACATTTTTGTAATACTTGCTCCCCAGAAAAGAAAGACGTATTTCACACTCCTCATTGATAAGAAACACAATCTTTGGAAAACAATTACACTAAAATCTTGCAGAGTCAGAACACCACATGACTAAGGAGTACTATGAAACTGCTGAAAGGTAGACCCACTTGACTAACAACAACATATGTATGATTATTTAATGATCAAATGAAAATATAGTAACTCTTTCAGATGATAATGCAGAAAGAGATTATACTTAACATGGATCAGTTCCAAGCTTATTCTGTCCCAAAGTTCACAGAAAACGTCTGGAGTATATGTGAAGAAAGAGCTGGATGGGAAAGACTTGAAAAAAAATGTAAAAAAGAGAAAGAATTGATGGTATTTCAGCTAATTCCTAATTAAATATTACTTACAGATTAATTCCTACTTCTGAGATTTTGCTGGTCAGATATAAGAGTAAGGAAATATATTTCTTCTTCTTTTGATTAATAACTGTCTTCTGAATTATTAATTATCACCTTAAATATGAATATTTTGGAGAAACCACATCTCTATTTTAAGCTGAGACAGATGCTAAACTTCAAAACTGTATTTTCTTCAGATGGATGCAACTTTACAGGATAGAAGAAATATTTTTAATTAGTGATTATTTGTATCTTTCATTGCGTAACTTCAGTGCACCTTAACGTTTATTCCCAGATTAAGTTCTGCTGAATTTCAGAGTTCAATTCAGAAATTCTACAGTAACTTATAGATCTAATTTGTGCAGTTGTCCCATTTTATATTAGAATTGTTTCTGTCAATTTTCTTGAGAGTTTTTGTATTAATTAAATACTACTATATTTTTAGTCTGCACTGTACAGAACTCATGCAAAAAATTTGCAAAAAAATCTGTAAGAAGTAGAACACAGTTCTGATGCATTTGCTTAATGATAAATAATCAACAGGAATTATACTGCACTACAGACAATGTCAACCTTTTAATTAAATAATACATTTTAGCATTATTTATACAAAGCACTGGAAGTTACAAGAGTGCCCTACTGCTTCCCTTCCCTGATATTAAAGGAGCCCATTTGATTTACAGTAAAACGGATGGGGTTAATAACTACATTGGGATGAATGTGAGTACTTACTCTAATAAGAAAGAAAGACTACAAAAACAGAAATTATGGCAGACATGTAATCATAGCTGCCTTTTAATTATAAGCACTGGAGGTAGCTCAAAAGCACCATGACTTAGGCTATGGTTTCACAAGTCTCTGGCTGCAGTACCAGACAGACACACAACTGTTTGTGCAGCTGCTCCATGAAGCATATCAGGGAAAGTATCCAACTTAAACATAGTACAGCAGGAAAAATTATCCAGTGTTAGTTTCCCACTGTACTTCACTAAGAAGCCACTGAAGTGGTTGGGCTACTACAAAGGGCAGAGGGCGGCACATACTGTCAAACAGTCAGCAAGGAAGAGAAATTAGTAACTTAAAGTTCATATTGAGGCTAAAAATAAATATAGAGAAAAATAAGACAGAGCTTTAGAAATACCCATGATGAAAACTGGTACTTAACTGAGAAACTGCCAGACAAAGATATCCCATTCTGTTTGAACAGAGTATTATTCCTGGTCATAAGGGATTCTGGTACAAATGAATGAAAATGAAGTGATTTCCAATACAAAGCTGGTTCACAAGCCTTGGTATAAATTTTATCCTTCCAGTACCACAGATACTTAAAAGGTAAGGAGGTGTGTAAGCATAGAACATGAAAATAAAAGCCATGCTTCAGGAACCTGCATTAAATAAGGAAATCAGGATTACAGGGTGTCCCACAAATCCAACAGAGAGAAGCAGATTCTTAACTGAATCTGCTGAACCTCTATTTGTACAAGAAGCTTGAACATAGATACTAGAAAACAAAATATTTCAAGATAATGGATGTACTTTTTAATACTCAAATTCGAAATGGCAACCCAATTCATACTGAAATCAGTGTGACTTCGATACCTCATTTGACATTGTCTAACTTCAGGGAGCAACTGAAGCACTAAGGTGGGAGATGAAGAAGAAGGCTAATTTTCCTCTGCAAGTACCTTTCTCCCACTGTTGATTACAGAAGAACTCAGGAAAGCTAGGCTCCTAAATTAGTTGTCCAAACTACGCGGAAGGAAGATGGATTTTGGTATCTTTGTGGATTTAATCGAGCTGCTCAAATGCACTCCACTTCAGTACAGACAGCAAGGAGTCTCATGGCTCTAGACTTTTCCTCTTGTTAACAGACAAAGATACCTCCAGGAGTCATGACTGGTGCACCTCACCGTCCTTTCTCTCCACACTGAGGGCTAAATTGCCTAATTTAGGATAGAACTTTCAGCAGAATTTCTAAAACTTATAATCACTAAGTATGAGTGAACAACAGTAAGAAATAGGTACCTTTCAATGGCAAATTCAGATGCTGTGTCTTGGCAAAGTCTTTCAGCAGATCCCAAACAGATGAATTAATTATCTCAGTGACTCCACCACTCAGCTGTCTTGAGTAACTCAATGCCAAATCACCATGCTATGAAACTAATCTCAATGAGTTGTACTTTTCACTTGCCACCTCTCAGATGAAAAATATAAAAATCCTGGACTTCAAGGTCTTCACATATTCAGTGTATGAATGGGAGGGTGGGAAAAACACCTCTCCTTTCTTTAAGAATCTGTAAAAAAGGGAAAAAAGGATATAACCTGAACACATTAGTGTATGTTGCAAAACCTCCTGCTTTTACTGTACCAGAAAAGAAAACAAAAATCAAAAATTGATGAATTACTGAGCTTGTAGCTTCTGAGCTACAGTATAGAAGACTTTTGCTATAAAACATTTTTTTAAACTACTTTCCTTCAGACTGATACTGCAATCATTAAACACAAAGAATTTTAACTTTTGTAGCAAATGTAACCACAATGGTTTTCTTTATTCTTCTTGAAAGAGAAGTATTAGAGTAACTATATATATAAGCTATTACATACAATCCTTCATGGTTATTCTTAAGAGAGCTTTAAGTGAAAAATTTATAAAGAACAGAACATTGGTTTTCACTTTCATGTATTTATAACTGTGAAGGAAAGGGTCAAAGGCAAGAGTAGAATTTCTCACAATACTTTCCTTGTGAATAACAGCTGAGAAGTCTGGAAAGCAAATTAATTGCTTAACTTTCACATTATCAACAAAGCTGTCTTTTGACAGTGCAGTTAAAATCTCCATCATTTGTTATGTTTAATCAAGTTAGTTTTGACTGAAGTACTCACCCTGTCTAAAAAGAGAGCTCTTTTTTTTTTTTTTAAGGGTTTCAGACACACCTAAGAAAATGCTGTTTCTTTTGACTTTTAAGCCTTTCTGGGAAAGAATGCAGTAGCCATAAGTACCGCCATCAGAAGAATCTAAATGGTGTCTAGTTAGAAAAAAAATACATTGAAACAATGAATGTTATCAGGTTATTTTGAGTCTCTGCTACCTTAACACTAAACATTGAAAGAATCACCAAATCCATTAGGTTGGAAAAGACCTC
>WBNO01027418.1:22474-40423 GCA_013400575.1 Peucedramus taeniatus | reverse complement strand
TATTTTCCAAATAATTGAGAGTGGTCTGATATATCAAAGGCATTTGATGATGGCTGAGTAATAAACACATACTCTTAAGGGGTTTGAGTTTCTGATGTAGTTAATTTTATTTTCCTGTCAGTTGGAGACAAAAAAAAGTGCAAGAGTTTGGAGCAGATAACCATTTTTCAGGTAAACCAGTTCCCTCCTGTAGTGGCAAATAATGGTGGACAACAAAGTGCAAGCTGCACCTGGAAAATAGAGGTGGGTACTTCAGAAGGCTGTCAGTTAACATGATTAGAAGGTAAAAGATGACGGAACATGAGCTTCATGTCCCTTTCCTATGAAAGGGATAGCTTGTGAGAAAGGCAGATGACTTTTTCTTTAAGTAAGCCAAAACAAAATGCTGCTTCCTACTCTTGCACCTGTATTAACAATGAATAACATTTACCAGTAAATGTTGAAGCACTATTGAGAGAGAATTTGAAGAAAAGTAAAAGGTTTTCTTTCAGGGAAACTGCAACTGGTGCTTTGTATGCCTGGAGTACATTTAAAAAAAGAATTAAAGGCAGTTCTAATATTTGACAAAACCAATGAAACTGAGTTCCGTCTGTGGTATGATTGTTTTAATCCAAGGTAGCTGTCTTTGTAAGGCAAACCACAAAATTTCCTCCAGATATAATCCTGTACTGGGCCAAGCTAAATAATGCAGTCGTGAAAATGTACAGAATGGGGGAAGAAGAACTAAAGATTTTTATTTAGATATAGTACTGTTTTGAATTACATGCTGTTTTTAAAAGGAATCACTTTTCAGGTGTGTGAAACAGGGCAAAGTTACAAGGATAGTGGTGGGAAATACCATTTATTTTTCTCATGGTAATGTCAGTTTTGTCAGTGGATTTTAGCTCAGAACTTTGTGTTTATGTGTTATACCTTGGCCTGAGCTACTGCTGCCTAAAGTATGTATGGGGTGAAGGGGGCAGGTAATGGAGGAGGTTGGCTTGTTGGCTGGGGCATAAACCAGTGTGCAGGATCTGTCTGTCATTCCTTACTTGTTCATAATTTCTTTACTATGTGATTTTAGATTCTGAGACTCCTCATACAAATTACATAATAGTCCTCGTAGATTAAGAAATACCAGCTTGAAATATAAGTTGTATGACTTCAGAATGGGATCAGAATTCATGTGTCAACTAGATAAGTATTTAGAGGCAAATGCAGAAACGGAAATTGAACTTTTGAGTTGTTTTCAAGTCCCTTTAAGAACTGGGTAAAGTAACAGCAGCTGTTACCGCACCAAAAAATAAAAGAAGGTGGTTTAATTTTAATGCTGTGTCTGGCAGTACAGTGCTCAATCTCATTAAATATAATCTTATTCTTTGGATTTTCTTAATTACATTTTAAAGACCATTTATTAAATTCTGCAACCTTTTAAGAATTGAAATCAGCAGTTCTGAACCTACTTTCTCATTAGTTTTGATTTAAAAAGCAACATTAATGGGCTAAACTCCACACTGCTTAAAATGTGCAATTTTTTTTTTCTTCAATTTTTAATTGTTTTCTCTGCTGAGAATATTAAATTCAAAAAATAAGGAGGATACTTGAATCATCCTTGGTGATGTTTGTTACTTAACAGAATCTTAAACAGGAGTAGGGGTGAGTCCTGATTTTATGTAAGACGCTAAATAACAAGTGTTTTGGACTTCAGTGAAACAACTTTATCTGCCATAATTCAGATGTGATTCTTGGTGTAGTAAGCCACAAAGTAAAGGGTGATGGAAGTAAACTTTTAGGCATGCAGAAGTTATGAAGATTCCAACATACACTGCTGCTAACTTACTTACGTGGGTTAACAAAATTGTGTTTTACAGAGCCTCGGGGTTCTTTTTTTCCTACAGGGCCTCCAGAGGCCGTAGTGCTTAAAGCTGAAAGTCTCATTTAATTGTAGTAAAAATACACATGCATGCCCTGTCCTTCAAAGCAGTGTGCAGCAGTCTTATCCAGTGCCTAGCTGATGATAGCTGGAAAAGAAGGGAGGAAGAAGAGCTTAATTTACATGCACCCAGAATCTTCCAAATTCCTTAATACATAGAGCAACTTAGAGAGGACAATAGGATCTCATCTAAAGGATAACCTTTCACATTAGGTGAAAAGTACAGCAGTAACTATGAATCAGATGAGCAATCTTGATAAGCATCTCCCTCTTTCATTTAATTTTTTTCTATCCCTGTAAGGACCATTCATCTACTGTCTCTGGTATGCATCCAGAGGTATGAATAAAACAGTCTTTATGGATTAGAAAAATATCAAACCAGAAGTGAATTTATTTAGAAGTATTTGCACTTTTATCTTTAAGCAGATGAACTGATAAAAAGCTTATACTTTCCTAAACTGGAAAAGCTGCCGCAGATCAGAGGAGGGGAGAGCAAGTATAAGCAAAAGGTTTTTTTAGGTAGCTTACTGTGAGGTCGTTGGTGTCATTATTATAGTTTGTACAAGTTTTGTAAGGCACCTCTTGAGATTTAGTATTATTGTGTTCTAGCACTGAATAAAAGAACAAATAAAAAGTGCTTTGTTAATTTTTTTAAACTAAAAATGGTTACATTTTAGTAAAATGTCCCAAATACAGGCTTTTAAAAAAGAGCCTTGCAGCTAAAGCCCTAGAATTGGATTACTTCTTAAACAGAAACATGAAAAGGGGAAGAGAAAAAAGACTAGTAAAAAAAAACAAAAAGACAAAGGGGAAAAGAAATATATCTGCTTTTATTAAATGGACTTTCATTTGAAAAGAACATACAAATTTAGGAGTTAATATGGCTATATACAAGGTTAGAGGAATCAAGAAATTAATGTGATGTAGAGTGCGCCAAATCTATCAAAAACTTTTTAATACAATCTGTGCATGTATTTCTGTTCCCTTTCCCAACTGCAGAGTAAGTACTGCTCCTATCTTCAGACCCACCAAGTGGTTCATTCGAAAATGGTAATCAAATGTCAGCTTCTATTTATTTCATGATTTTTTTTGGCTATTTTTCTAACACATAGTCTGAGTCATTCAAATTTTTTGAAAACATACTTGCAGTCTCCACTTAAAGGATGTGGGGAGGGAAGGAGATGGGTGTTGAATTCAACTCTGAGGTTAAAGTAACTGTTTCCTCTCAGAAACATTATGGAGATAAAGCTTTTAGAAAAACCATAGCCGATGTATAGCTAAACCTCTCCGACCTCAATTTTCATTGTATAACTGTTAAACTACTATATCTGTCCAAAATTGACTTAGACTTTCCTGTAAATCTTCACCTTGTGATTTTGTCTAGGCTTAGTGCAGCATAGGCTATCCATTGCTTCCATGGTTGCAGGGACTGCGTGGCTACTTCTGAGTTTCTGAATGGAGAAGGCTTTTATAATTCACAGCCATGCAGCTGCTGCTGAGGAATAGGATGAAGAAAGGCTGTATCTGGTCATGAGGAAGAGTCCCTGTATATTACTTGAGTACCACTTAAGTGTGTATAAAATTGCACAGTGTTGGAAACTTCCATGGAATATATCCATTTAATTATTTCTCTGTTTTATTCATGACAAAGAATTTTGTAGCCTGCACTGTTCATATGTGGCACTCTCCAATGTGTAGATAGGCTTCAAGATGTTTCAGACACTAAGTAGTTTATAGTGGTAAAACATTATGGAAAACTTTTATTTAAGCTTTGTGAGCAGCTGAAAGGTAGTTTCTCTATAAGATTTTAAATAAAAAGTTGTGAAGACAGTTTAAAGACTCCCTTTGAACTTAATAATCCTGTTTTAAATCTTAGTAAACTGGTAGAGACACTTAACATACTGGAATTAATTCACACAGTATTGGTTTTTTTAATTGCTCAATAGTGGTAATTGCCCTTCACCTTGCAATTTCTTTGACTTTATAAAATAGTTAGTAGGATAACTCAATGAAAGCCTTGCCATAGACCCTTGGCCCATATGAGACTTCTCTGGTTTAGACAAGACAGTACAGTGTACCACTTCTGGTTCCACTGTGCTCCCCCCATCTTGAGGGAGGGATGTAAATCAGTGACTACTGAGCCCTCAGAAAATTACTCAGTTATTCAAGTTCTTCACTTCCCTTGGGATGCTGCATTCCATCTCATGGCTGTAGTGGCCAAGACCACAGTTAACTGTTACATAACTGATTATCTCTTAATTAATGATGAGTAGCAGCTATATAGTGCCTCCCCTATTGAGCTTGCCCATCGCAGGTGGGTCCTCCAGACATCACAGAATCCCCCAAGTTGCTTGTGCACTGGCATGTTGCATTTCCAGCATATGTCTTGGTGATTGTGCAGCCTTTTTTTTTTTTGCCTTTTGTTTTGATGGTGGTTTTTTGGGGGATATTTTTGTTTCCTAAAGACTTCATCTACTTACCCTTATTGACTGTCTGTATAGTCTGTAATGGATGTTCACTGTGATGTTCACCTGGTTGAATCATGACCTGTAGATTTTTAACTGTCCTGTAGCCCATTCTGCACTAAGGCTCCATTTGTTTAAGTTAAAATCCAAGCACTGTCCTTGACTTTCTCACTTTCCCTTTCTTAAAAGCCAGTATCCATCCACTGCAGTTGTGTGAAGTGTCTCACCAATAAGATTGTTACATGCTCTGGTTTATAATTGCTGGTGCTTGCTTCCTCTGCTGAATGGGTTTATATGCACACTTAAGGCGTGTCCCTGCATATGCCACTTCTTCAGGAGGACTGTAAGGTCCTTATGTGCATTTGCCCTTCTGCCATTCTCTTCCTTTCTAAGCTTCAGCCTCCACTTTTCCTGACATACATAGTTTGAAGACCTCATTATGAGGCAAGCCTGTTGTCAGTGATGATTTGCATTATCAAATAGATCCTGTCTTTCTCCAGCACTCTGTTTCTTAAAGGATCCTAATGTTGTAAGAGCTGAAGTCCTGCCAGCAGCCATGTAATCAGGTGTTGATCCCACAGGATGTTTGTTTGCCCTAGGAAAGCCTTCACCTTGGATCAACACCTGGGCTCTGTTATTTATTACATTGACACCTGGGGTCATTCAGCATTGCCCCATCCTCCTGTAGTTAGCTCTGGTCTGCTGAAGATCACTTTTGGCAGTATCATGGTGGCCAGGTAGATGGTTAACATGATATTTTCAACAGCCAGATGAGCCATAAGAGTTTCTCTAACATTCTGGGTTTGGACCAGAGGCAAGAGCTGAACTGAGACAGCCAGTCTAGCTGCTGGGCAGAAACCCTGTGGCAGTCTGCAGTTACTGTCACCTGTTGCTTCCTTTTGGTGGCCTTCTTGACCATGATCCATGGTCAAGGATCATTATATGCCAAACCTGATTGAACTTGTTCCTGGGCTGTTTGCCTTTTCGGTACCCAAATAGCTACCGACAGTACCGAAATAGCTACCGATGGAAAAAGAGAGCCCCCTTCCTGTTGCTGGAGGTCACAGCTTCAGCCTTCCTCCTCGTGGGAGGTGCTGTCCCATCCCCGAGTGAAGAAAGCAGTATCGGTGGTGGGGGAAAAGTGGGAGGGAGAGTTAATATAGGGGAAAAAATCCTGTTCACAGCTTTATTCAGAAATACAAACTGTGGAAACTTGTAACTGGGTTAAGAGACTTGCTCTGTCACAAATTTCTACTTATGATGACTGTTGCAGGAAACTATCTTGGATTTTAAAATGTGTCAGACAATAAAGAAAGCTGATTCTTTATACATGAAGATAGAATAAATTTATTAGAGAAAGAGGGAATTAGACTGTTCAGGGTATTGCAAGTTACTTCAGCCAAGTGTTGCTTTTCAATTTGGAGCTAGAAAGTGTCAGATCTTGAGTAACAGTTTTGAAAGGCAGTTTGGAATCAAATAGGCAGTCAACCACCATGAGACTGCAAATTCCGTAAAACTTTTTTGAAGCAAATTTTTTCCATTAGTGAATCATAAAAAATATAAGGAAAGTGTATTTCTGACTGATTTCTCTAGGCTCTTCAGGTTCTGGAGAGTTCCAAAGCTGCTACTACTGTTTGCTTAAGCATACTGACTCAAGAAGAAAAACAAAGATTTATTGAACTGCTTATGTCCAGATGGTTACATTTTAGGAAACGATGCCAGCATTCATTCATCAGTACTAGAAACTAAGATATATCTTCATGTCTTAAGGTTAACTAAAATTGTATCAATGCTGCTGATAGGCAGCAGTACTTTGTGGAGCAAAGGTGCTCCACAGGTGCTTTCTGGGAAAACACAGGTGCTTTCTGGGAAAATCTTAGCCTAAGGTCTGGAAAAAGATTCTCTTGATGTTCTTAGGTTGTACAAGTAAGTGTTCTTTTAAAAGAGGGCATCCAGTGTCCAAAGGTGAGGAAGCAAATGATTGGACAGGGTAAGTCTGTTGTGGCTCCTTGGAGAAGTTCAATACTTCAGGAAGAGAAGCAGCCCTTTGGATGGGTAGGATAGAATTAAATTTGGTGAATAGCAAGGAAGCGGGCTGATGTATCCTTTCCTGAGGGTAAGAAAAGGAAAAAAAAAAACCACAACAACTCCCAGAGTGTGCTAATTGCCATCTTTAATACAAGCTGTATGGAAGTCTGTTTACAGAGCTGGGTTTCTGCACTCATGGTTTTGACTAGGCAGGAGCAGGTAGTAGGGCAGGCAGATAAGGACAAAAGTAAAGGCAGAAACAATACCACCCTCCAGAGGGTGGGAAGGGTGGTAGGTATCCAAAGACCAGGGAGGTTTTGGGTGCTGACTGAGATGGTAAACAAACTTCCTGTTGTTTGATGGATGAAGTCCTGAAAAATAGGAGTTGCTGTTTGCTTTTGAAATAAGCAGAGCTGTCTCCAGGTGCTGCTTCATTCATTTCTTTACTCAGGGACAGTAACTTGGCAGAATGTAACTAGCTGCTGACCTAAAATGGCTTACAGTCTGTAACATTAATGGCAATACACATGGTGTGATTTGTATTTCCACTCTGTTGTGTTTGGAGGATTGCTATCTTAACCTCAGGCTTCATCTCTCTTGCCTTTTTTGTCCATAACCCTTTGAAGCCAAAAGAACAGGGAATTTGTGCAGTGCTAGTATGATGTGAATTTATATTACATTGAATCTAAGAGTTGCTGGATGATGTTTTAAGGTAAATTTTAGTGTGTGCCTGGGCTTTGGGCTTTTTGTTTTCTAGTTCTTGTATGCTGTTTAAAATATGTGTGTATATATATTTGTTAGAGGACAGTGGTTTTGTCATTTAATTGGTGTTGTCTTGTGCTGCTGTATTTAGTACAAAGAAAAGTGGAAAATGAAATCCATGTAGTTCAAGATATAAATGTATAAATCCATTTATAGTTCAAATACCAGATTTGTAGAGGTTATAATTGATTTACAATATAGTCCATATATTAAAATTACTTTGCAATGCAAATTGTAACAAAATCTGACTTGTCAAACTGAACAGCTCCTATGTGTTAAGATAGCTTCTCTTGTCTGCTTCAAATATGGTACATATTTATTCTTCCTTATACTAGTGTACATATGATCTAAACCAAAAAGTAAATATAACTTTTGGGGAGGGAACAGGATGTTATGTTGTCTTAAAAGACATCACATGATGAGCAAATTTTGTGATTCTGAATGTTCTCTGTTGATGGCAGTTGTTTCCTGAAGATTTTGGTATCTTTTATGTGGTGTGATAATAAAATGGTCTTGCAAAGTTCTGGTCTAGCAAAATAGCTACATACAGGCCTTTAGTATAAAGAATGAGAACCTTCAAATGCTGCTTTGAATTATCCTCTTATTTTCAAATAAGCTTATTATTTGGAAGGAGAAAGGGGGGCACTTGGGAACTGTTTCTGTATTGAACAAAACTTCTGTTATATTGATGCTGTAAATCGTCACCATATTTCATCAGTTGTCATGCTATTTTTTGTGGGTTTTTTTTAAAGAAAATATTTATTTATCTATCATCTGATTTGCTCTGTGTCTCATCACGCTTATTCAACTATTTAATTTTTACCAAATGCCTAAACAGACTAGCTGGTAAATCTGTAAAATAATTGGATTTATCTAATCCTCAATTCTAAAACATTTCTGTACAGATACAGAAGACTAGAGAGCACTGTCATAATATCAGAAGCAAAAGAAGCTTGCTTTTTTTCTATTTGTTGTGACATTAGCCTGCTCAGATTATGTAGTTTCTGGAGATCATAAGAAGTTTCATGAGAACTTCAGAGAAGTGATCTCTAAAGTTTTATTTTTTTTTTCTTTTTATTTTTTCCTCTCTCTGTACATGACTCTGATTCTCAGGCTGAGAGAGAAACTCCTTCACTTGCTTAGAGCTATGAGGCTAATCCTCCCACCTTTAGGATTCTGTGGTAGTTATTTTAAGTCTAATGAGGTTGTTGGGGCATGGCTTAATAGGCTGATTGTGGGCAGATGGCAGTTGCCTTGTCTTAATTTTATCTTCTAATGCTGTCGAGTAGTACTATAGTGGAAGGAGTAAATATTTGATAAATGTAACAATTTTTTGAATTGCTCTGAGAATTTGAGAATACTTGTTGTCAGTTCACTGGAATTTGCTTTCTTTTAAGAAACTTTTGATTTACTATTTTAAATGTTTCTTTTGTCTCCAGGTTTTGAAAGTATTTTAGAAGGGCTTTATGGACCAAGGCTACGAAGAGACCTCAGTTTATTTGAAGGTAAATGAGCCAGCTTTTAGTGCAATGAAAAAAACCTTAACTTACTGGTTTTTCTTTTATCTAAAAGTAGTTTCAAATATATATCTTGAATTTGAAAAAGGAACTCTTCCAGTGCTTTTCTTTCCAATGTTAATTTATAAATTTTCTTGTCAATACTGTGCCTAAGCAAAACACTAGGGAAAATGATACCTGGGTTTTGTTCCCATACAGAGGAATTTGGATTAGCTAAGTTTTTTTGCAAAGCTCTCATGAAAAAGACTTACTCCTCTGGAATACTGCATCTCCTACTTTGTTTTTGAATATCCATTAGAAAGGGCAGACAAGCTGCTCAGCTTCCTATTGACATTAATTGGTAAAAGGAAGGTAATGGATGCTAGTTAGGTCTTGTAGTGGTCAAGAAAGTTTATGTTTTTTATATATTCATTTTTTTTACGTCTTTATTATATGTACACCAAGCTTTTCGTTTTTACAGTACTTTATATATATATATAAAGTCATAGTATGTTTAAGTATGTGTGTGTGAATTTTTTATAAATATATATACATGCACACACACACCTTTTCTGTTACCCTTATAAGACCTAGCATTAGTCCAAATGGGTTTGGTTTTGCTGGAATACCTGTCATTAACAAGTAAATCCTTAGTTAAGGATGGAATGATTTATCTTTGACAACATGGGGACTATACAGCAAAAATTTGCTTTGGAGTGTTGAAAGAATTGTTTTGCCAAGTTCATTTTATGGCTTAAAAAAATGTTCCATCTCATTTCTTTACAATTCATTGTCTCATAGTGTAATTTGTAAAGCATATCACTTATTTAGTGCTAGTACATGAGGCAGACTGGCATGTGCTGTATATCTTTGCTTAGAATACTTTTGGAGCAATTTCTTTAACTTGGTTATGATTTTGTTCCCTTCATAATGTGCAAGTTCCTTGGCCTGTATAATATGCATAACACAGTATTTTCATGGGGAAGGGGGGGAAGTTAGAATACTACTTTGCTGATGCTTTCAGAATATTTTTTCCTTTCTCAAGCTAGGCATGCCACTAGGAAAACATAAAAACATTTAAGAAATATGTACAGTTGGATTAAAGCTTGTTTTCATGACTAGTATTCTCATCTGCTGTGATAAACAAGCATATTTGAAAAGGAAACAGGATATTTTTAAAAGTGTGCAGTATCTCTTTTGTTTTTTTCTGGTTGTAATTCCAATATGTTGTATGTATTCAGCTTTACACTGATTAGTAGCTAAAGCTTTCTTTTTTGTATGAAAGGGTTTACATTTTCTTTTTTTCTTTTTTTTTCTTTTTGTTTGTTTGCTTGGTGGTTTTTTTTTGGTTGTTTTTTTTTTTTCTTTTGGGTAAGAAGGCAGAAAGTACTGAGCTAATGAGGTAGTGGCCAAAGTCTAAGCTACAGTTAAAGAGGCGTGATACGCTACACCATAAAGTTTATATTGCTCCTTCAGAGTTCATGTGTGCAGGTAGTTAACTGTTTTAGGGGTAAAGTTTTAACTTTAACTTTTAACTTATTTGCCTCATGGTGTTGAAGATTTCTTACCTATTTAAAATCTGGTATTTCAATTGCTTGCATATCTTTGCTATTTGATGCCCTTCTGACTTTGTCTTGCAAATTAAATTCATGTTTATCTAAAATACAACATCTCAGAGCTATTTTTTTTTTCAATTTATGAACATCTTGGTCAGTAATGTGCAAGAGTTCTTCAACAATTAAAGCCTATTTCCATGTCTGATGCATCTGTAAAATTGATTTTAGTTCTGGAGCCAGCTACTCCAGAACTGCTGGTAGGTTGGAATGCCTACCTTACCTTACTCTATTTTCAGTTCATTTTTATAGATACAGTATCTGTAACTTCAGTAATGCCATGTGAAATGGTTTATACTGGTACAGTAGAGGTCAGCTTTATCATTAGTATAGTATCCAGGGCTATTTCTGATTTGAAGTCTGAATTTTGTTTTAAAGATTAATATAGAACTCTAAAATTTGTACAAAATTTTCCACTGTCCTAAGTGCCACTTTTCATTTCACAGATAATGGAACCAAGATACAAAGTAAATAATTTGCCTTAGTTAAAAAACATGGCTGGTAGAACTCATGTTTTTAAATTCTAAGCAATGTGCCTGAATTACTGCATCTTTTAGGCTGTTAATTTTCCTCATCATAACCACTAAACTAATACTGTCAACATGCAATATTATGGCTCATTAGCAGCAAGAGTGTGTTTCCTCAAACACACCTCAAGAAATTATGTAGCTTTCTTGTGCAGAAATATGTGAGAATTGGTTGAAATATATGCTGCTTAGATACAATAGCATTTTATTATCTTATGTTGTTGGCTTTATCTATTGTGACATTAAAAAAATCAGTAATGTGCCTAAAATGTAACATGATTGATATATTTCCTCCTTAGTTCTTTCTGGAAATAGTGTTTAATCTATGGATTAAAATAGTGTATTGTATTATCTTAAGTTACTTGAATGAATTATAAATTGTAATGACACATCTAAATGCTAAAAGGTACGATTCAGTTTTACTAGACTGTTACACTTTTCCAAGAAAATACCTTTTAAACATGGTTTTGTGTCTTGAAATTTTTGTATATGTAGGATTTACTTTGGACTGCTAAAGTGGTTCTTGTCACTGTTATTCAGCACCAGTTTTCCTGACTGCTTGGATTCTGCAGCTTCTGGTTGCAAAGGGGTCAAGTTTTGTATCTTAGCATCTGACCTTGGTTCAAGCTCTGAACTGAGGCTTCTTATATCACTGGATCTTTAGGGCTTTCTTATCCTTTCCTCATACCCATTTTCAGCTAAGTACATTCACATATAAATTGTCATTCTTTACATTCTACTTATGGATAGTTAGCTTAACTGGTAAAAAGCTGTTCCTCTAATCAGGTGGTATGTGTGTACTTTCTTTTGGGGGGGATTATGTGCTGGAGTTCTTTTCTCTTAACCACTGAGGAAAAGCTATGTCTTGTTGGAGAAAAGTAGCTCTCAATGCTTTTTCTCTGCCAGGAAAAAATCATCTTTATACAGGATGAAAGCTTTTATTTTCCTTTATGTTGTTTTGGAGTACTTCTAGTAGTGAAAAATTTTATTAGAAACACAAATCTAATAGAATTGGAGTTTTTATGAAATCAAAAATATGTAGGACTTGATAAATACTTCAGCTGTTTTAATGTACTTATTAGGAAACAGTAGTGTTGTATAAAAAGGAAGGTGGTGATATGTTCCAAATTGTCACAAATACCTGGAAAATCTTTTGGGACATTATTATAATCAGAAAATACTGGTAAGTAAGAGTTGAATTTTTTAAGCTATTTTGTATTTAGATTTACTAGACAGTTATTTTATATTTTAAGATGTAAACATGGAATCTGTTCAGTACTACAGATGTCTGAATTAATTTACTTAATTTGGCATTACTTCTTGGGAAAAGTGATTTGGGGAAAAAAAGATGTGAGCCTCTTAAGAAATGAAAAAAAATTCTTTTTTGTCAAAGTTCACCATTTTATTCTTAATAAATGGAAATAAGTTTAACAGCTTTATGCTAAAGGGTTTTGGTTTCAAGTAATGATCTGTACTGTGTTTAGTATTAAAATGCTGTTTGCACACTTAACAACTTTTTCTCGTGAGCTGGCAAGCATTATAGGTTGTCTGCAAATCTTTCATCATCTGACCCCAAGCAAGATAAAATAGGGAGGGAAGATGATCCTCATCCTAAATTCAATGCAGCTGGAGGAAAGTTTGTTCAGCTTAAAGTGGTGTATGTGCCTCTGATTTTTCTGAGGGTATGGCTGCCTATCTGTAGTTAAAAACTTAATACTGATATCAGGATGTTTCCTGTGGTGGTGACCTGAGACTGTTGTTTGTCTGGCATTTGATATATCTTGTATATATCTGATGCCACTTTTGCTTAGCTCACTGGCAGACTTAATGTGTCTTGTACATGATTTATACTGCTTTGAATAAAGGATTTAGTGTTATGTAGAGCTGATATTTCTCAAGGTTTGCTTTTTTGGCAATACACAAGGATTGCTCTCTAGTTTGACTTTTACCAGTGGAAATTCAGGATTACAAGGCAGAAGAATTTCTCTGAAAGTATAAAGCCTGTCCTCGAGTTAGGTGTAGAATCCCAATGTTCATAAACAGAGTTTTCATGGTTGCAAGGAAAACAATGAACTTGTTGTGAGGGAATAGCATTGTTTTTATGCTGTGGACATCCTAAAGGAATAGCTCTAATGGGCTGGGACAGGTAGATTAATTCAGCAAAAATGACTCATTATCTCTTGTAACTGTCCAGCCAAGAAAAATGCCATGTCTGTTTTTAAACATCAACTGTCCAACCTGTAGAAATTGCTGTTTTGCATCCCTGAAAGCATATAATACAATAATACAGGATTCTGTTCTAAATTAGTATTTAAGAGCTGAGCAAACTAGATTTAGGTAATAATATGGAGTTACTTACATTATGTTTGTGCTCAACTGAAGAATCTTTATTTTTCAGAGTAATTTTATTCTGATTTTACTTTTTTAATAATATCTTTGAGAAGAAGTAAAAGCTCAGCAGTAGTGGGGAGATGGTGGAGGACAGTGGGCAGTGGGAAACAACCCTGCAGACAGCAAGGTCAGAGAAGGAAGAGGGGAGAGGTGCTCCAGTCACCGGAGCAGAGATTCCCCCTGTAGCCCTTGGAGAAGACCGTGGTGAAGCACATACAACCTGCATCCCATGGAGGACCATGTTGGAACAGATATCCACACTGCAGCCCATGGAGGACCCGCTGAAGCAGGTGGAGATGCCCTGAAGGAAGCTACAGCCTATGGAGATCCCATCCTGGAGCAGGCCTCTGTCAGGAATTGCAGCATGTAGAGAGGAGCCCATCAGGAGCAGGTTTTCTGGCAGGAGCTGTGGGTCTGTGGAATGATCTCTTCCTGAAGGACTGTGCCCTGTGGAAAAGGCACGTACTAGAGCAGGTCATGAAGAGCTGCAGTTATGGGAAGAGCACTGGAGCAATTTGTGAAGGCCTGTAGCCCATGGGAAAGACCCCAAGCTGGAACCAGGGGAAAAAAAAGGAAGTGGCAGAAAGGAACTGTTATGAACTGAGAGCAGCCTGTTTCCCATCCTCCTTGCACTGTTTGGGGTGGGGGAGGAGGTA
Source organism: Peucedramus taeniatus (assembly GCA_013400575.1). NCBI lineage: Eukaryota > Metazoa > Chordata > Aves > Passeriformes > Fringillidae > Peucedramus > Peucedramus taeniatus. The sequence goes on along the minus strand of WBNO01027418.1, from coordinate 26,573 downwards.
AAAGAGTCAGGAATGAAGGAGTGAAGCTGAAGCCTGGGAAGAAGGGGTGGTAAGGTGGTTTAGTGTTTTCCCTTTCTTACTTAGCAAATCTGTTTTTATTGGCTATACATGAAATTGATTCTCTCCAAGTTGAGTCTGACTTCCCTGTTACAGTAATTGGTAAGTGATCTCCCTGTCTTTATCTTGACCCTCAGCTTTCTCCCCCTGATTTTCTCCCCTACCATCTTACTTCCTCACCCCTGCCCTATTGAAGAGGGGCAGTGAGAGCATCAGTGGATTGGGGGGTTGGCAGCCAGCCAAGATCAGGCTACCATAATGTACTGTTAAAAGCAGATAATCTCAAGAACCTCCCTAAACAGAACTGACTATAATTTAGTGGTATGGAGAAAAGGAGGAAACATACCTGGTAACTAATAATGGGAGTGAAAAAGTTGGTTAGGTCGTAAGCACATGAACTGGAAATGAACAGGATGGAGAAGACCTTGGTATTGTAGTTAATCATGTTTGCATTCACCTGCCAAAACACTGCAGCTGTAATAAAGGCTGCTGCATAACTAGAATACTGTAGGAAAAGTACTGCCTGCAGTGTAAGGAAGTCTGGTATAAAGATAAAAGATACCATCTTGAGATCTTGGTCCCCGTGTTCAGGAAACAGGTGTTCAAGTGAGATTTGTGCAGAAGAAATGGAGTTGAATCTCTTGAGGAAAACCAGGTGGACTAGATTAGCCACAAAATGAAGTGTAAAGGGGATAATGAAAGTCTCTGTAAATGCATCAAGGTGCTAAATACCTAGTTATTGTTCATGGGTACCAGAGTAAAATTGCCACAAAAGCAAACTGGATTAAGTTGCCATGTGCAATTTTAAGCAAGAAATTAGAAGCTTTATTTTAACTGCTAACACAGTTTGTTTGGGAAAAGTTTTAAACTAACTGGTGTTAGTGAAGAGAAGGGTATTGGCGGAAAACTCTTAATTTTTGAAACGGAGCTTAGTAGCTTGTTTAAAGAAGGTAGATAATGTGTCTCCATTCAGTAGAAGACTGGACTTGATATAGGCAATGTAAGTTTAAGTCCTGCATTCCCTCTAGACCAGAGTACCTTTTCTGATAAAACATAAAAAGGTATATTTCTAGATGAATCAAATACTACAAGTGAGTTTAAGGCTTGGATTTACCTATAGTGATTATATCAAATCAATTAAAATACTATAAGTATAATGCATGTAGCTCACATGGTGAGGAGTCCATATCCTAAATCTTAGCTTAGTTTACCACAAGTTTACACACTTCAGTTAAAAAGAATGATGTCTGCAATTCAGAGAATTCTGTGCAATATTCTGATGCCTCCAGTAATTATGACAGATAATCAGTTGAATGATATGATTTTACCTTTTCTTCTAAGGAAAGCATTCTCTGCTGTTTTTAAGTTGAGTTGTAAAAGCCAGACAAGAAAATATGACTGAATGCACTGTACCAATAAATATGTACCATATTAGTAATGGAATTTATTTAAGAGAATTTTAGGAAGTGTGTTTTGTTCTCAAAATCCATTTTTGCTTGTTTAAAACATCTAGCTTTCTTTTCTTCCTTTAAGACTGTGAGCCAGAAGAGCTAACTGACTGGTCTATGGATGAAAAATGTTCCTTTTGTAATTTACACAAAGAAACAGCCAGTGTAAGTATGAGCTTTATATTAAGCATTACTCCCAAACTCTAATTTTTTGGTATGAAAGCAAGAGTTGGAGAATTGAATTTTGCAAATAAGTTAATTCCGCGTTTTTACTCAAGGTAGTTGATTTTAGTGGTTCTATTCCATTCAATAGCTCAGTAATTTAATTGTATATTTTACTACCAGCAGACTGACTTCTGAAAGATGTTGTGTTTTCTAGGATCGTGCATCAGTTTTCGGTTCTTCACAGTCAACGCCTACAGAGGAACTGTCATCTCAGGGCCAGTCCAACACTGATAAGATTGAATGCCAAGCAGAAAACTATCTAAATGCACTCTTTCGAAAGAAAGGTAATAAAAGCATGTATTTTGTGTTATGAAATATGACAAAAAAATCTAGAAGAATCTAATTATTCAGGGTTAATTTTGTTTCCTAAGTATTTTTTATCTGCTGAAATAGATGTTTCTGCTGTTTCTCTTTTTTATTCCTCTGATTTCGCTTAATCTTTTTCTTACTTGAATCACCAAATGAAGTATTACTCTTACTGTTTGCCATTCCTCTTCCTACTCTTGCATTATGTGTCATTCTTTGGAATCCCAGTTCATAAATTGTATTGAATTTTTCTTTTTACCAGGAGCTGCTACTTTGTTTTCATGCCAACCTCAGGTCTTGTTCTCTGGAATTCTAAGCATTTAAACATTTTGTGTTCCTAAATTCTCACTTCTGGTTTTCAATGGGAAGGGCATTTTAGGCAAGAGAATGTGCTTTGCAGATTGCAAAATGGAATTTGGGCTCTTCTTGCATGAAAGCTGCTCCTTCAAATACATCCAAGTTGGAGGTCAAAAATTCTTGTCAAAATATAGTATTTAGAGGTCATTAATTCTTTGACTGTTCTTGTTCTTTGACACTAACCAAGATAAGCAGTGAATAACAAGTCAGCTTAGTTCATGAACATTACTTGGTTTACACACTGTCAACAAAAGCAGAAATACTAATTTTCTTCCTTAAATTCTTGTGAATGAAGAAATGTGAATGAAGTTACTGTGAATGCAGTAACTACAATTTTCATAGATATTTCTTGGGTTTAGTATGTGTATGTCAGAATAGCTGAGTATTGCTGGGGTGACAGCGCTCTCTTGCTTTTGACAGAGTTAGAGTCTGACACTCTCTTCACACAGGTGGGAGAAAAAAGCAAAGTTCGTTTTCTCCCTTTTAAATTGCTGTAGCAGGAGAGATTATTATGCCCTTGAACCTGGGGTGTGTCGAATCTTTTTCTATACAGACTTATCTACTCAGTCTACATTTTGCTTTTTTGCATTTTAAAGAACTGAAATGGAGTTTAAAGAACTGAAATGCAGCATCATTTTGAGTCCATCCTTTGGCCTCTTGGCTTTCTTTCAAACCAGCTATTTTCCATTTGAAATAAAATGTCCAATGAAGTTGGCACCTCATTACTTCTAAAAGTCGTCTTATATTTTCATCACAGACCCAATTGTGTGGCATCTCCCTAGGCAGATATTTTAATTCCTTCAAATTTCTACTTTGTCAGATCTCTTCTTGGTCTTGATGTGTGCAATGTTATTCAGTGTTTGCCTGCTTTATGCTCCTGCTGCAGATGATCTCTTTTGATACTCCTTGAGAGGAACTTCTATCATGGGAGAAGTGAAACTTGGCATGACCTCACTTTAGTGGAGTGAATGACTTCTAAGTGAAGCTTTTCACAAAGAATATTTGGCTTTTAGCATTTTCTTTAGGTTTGATCTGCCAGATCAGTAATGCTAGGTTAAAGAGGTTTTGTCTACTGAAAAACAAAACTTCCAGTTGTTTTTGTGATTCTCTGAAGTACTTCTGTATTCTTGGATAAGAATTTACTAAGAATGTTGCTTCAGTTCAGGTTTTAGCAAAGTCTTTAAAGTTGTTCAAATTACGGGAAATGAAAAGGAAAAAGATAGTAAAGGGCACATAAAACCAATTTATGAGGTATTCAAGTAACTGGTTTGGATTTTAGGAGGAAGATGAAGAGTTTTATTAAGAAAATCCCAAGTCTGCTTTCTGAATTTTTGTAGGTTTTTGAGTTCAAATATCAACTTAGGCAGAAAGGAATCAAAAAAATTTCCAGTAGTTGTTTAGCTAAGGAATAGTTCTTATATCTCATCCCAAACCAGATGTTCTTTCGTTGTTAGAAAATTGTTGAATTCTTGGCTAGCTGTCTTTAAAATGGAGTAACACTTGTTTGGATTGCAAACTCCTCAAGATTATCTGCTCTCTTGCTATTGTAGCTAATTTAGGCATCTATGAACAACTTCTAAGACTTTTGAGCAAATTGGAGAGTTCATTTGTTGGTCCCATTAGTCTTTTATTTTGAATAAATTAATAAATGGCTTTTTTAATTTGCAGACTAGTTTGAGGGGGTTGGCTGTGGGTTTGGTTTTGTG